>JAHXMU010000790.1:261222-345821 GCA_019455685.1 Philornis downsi | reverse complement strand
ACATACAATACATCTAGCAGGTGCCCTCTGCTTCGTATCTTTACTTTTCGACTACGATTTTCCCTGGAAAAGTGAATTTTTTATCCTGAATATACTATAAAGGATCTATGGTTTAATTTATGTTCATTTATCAATCTTTTATACCTAGAAAAAATCTTTCCCATCGTAAGTGGGATACATTTATAATTTCATTTCATTCAATTATGTCCTCTATGTTCCTTGTTTGTATCTCAAGTGTGTCTCTAGAGAAATACACTTCTTATTTTGATGACATTGACATTGTATAAGCCGTTTGTTGCAGGCAATGGTATCAGTTTTGTCATATTTCTTCCTTTTTTTACCCACAAATTTTCAAGAATTTTCTTCCATTTTTTCCTGATTGAAATCCTAAAAGTCTGTATCTTCATAAATCTGCCCTTATTGCAAGGTATTCTGATAAATGAATGTTTATCCCCAATTTCATGATTTAACAATTCTAGACGATGCAAACTTTTTTCACCATTTTCATTCAGTGCGTATCAAAAGCGTAAAAAATGTAAACTCCTAATTTATTATATTAGTTTAAGTTTCTCCTCTAAACAGTAGTATCATTTGGTCCTCATCTTCCCCCGTTTCTCCTCCACTGAAAGTACGAATTGCAAAAGAATTATTTTGTATCGCCGGTAAGTACATTCAATTGACATCGGCTGCAACCACTTGATCAGAGGTATAGTACTTTTGTGTCCCTTTCTTCCCCGTTTTATCCCTTATATGCACGAATTTATATAAAAATTGATCCTCACTCCTCTCCGTTTTACAACTTAAAAGTAGGAAGTAAGTAATTGTAAGATTAATGTACGCTGTAGTTTAGGTGGCTTCAGCTTTTGCAATTTAATCTAGACAATGTTACCGGTTTTGTCCCCAATATCTCATGTTTTACCTCTTAATATACGCTGATTGGTTAATTTACGCACCTAAATTCATAATTCTGGCTTCAGCCGTTTAGTCAGCCGTTTCTCGCTATGTCCGGGACGTTGTGGGGACCTATTGTCAAAATGTCATGATCGTCAATAATCTGAAAACAATTTTATGAGAATGTACACATGTATGAAATTAAAAGACATTGTTCACCGTAACCGGAATTCTAGCAAATAGTTATTAACCATTCTTTCAAAACCATAAATACTTACAAGTTTATTAGAAGTGGTGGGAAATTGAGGGTAAATCAATGATTTATTTCAAATTTGTCGCTTTATGTTGGAAATCGTAGAAAGGCATGAAGATTTTATGAATTTGCAATAACAAACCATAACCTACCCAGTGTGCACAACGGATCCGTTACGGATACGTAACGGATCCGTTTCTTCGTACTTTCTATCCGTATCGGAATCCGTTACGGATCCGTTACGGATCCGTTTGCGGGAGAAATTCGCCCCAAAAAAACGGATTCGAAAACGTATTTTTTATCCGTTTTTTGGATCAGTTACGGACCCGTTACGGACTTGATATACTGATCCGTTACGGATCAGTATTTTTTAATAAAACGGATCCGTTATGGATCAGCATTTTTTAATAAAACGGGTCCGTAACGGAATCATTTCGTCTCAAAAAAGCGGACTGCAATGCGGGTCGGTTTACCTTGTGATAAAAATGATCTAATTTTGTGTTAAGTTTTTTGGTATAGTTTTTTTATTATAACAATTTAATTATTCTTTAAAAAACAAAAACAATATTCAAAATTTAACTAAAATTAACGAATTCATTTATAAAAAGATTATGATTATTATTATTATTATACTGATCATATAAACTTGCAAAAAAAATTTCCAAACATTTGTGTCCTATTTTAGTTACTACAAACCAATCACTGACTGTACGGACGAAAGGAGTTTTTAGTGGATGAAAGTCCCACACTGACCTTTTGGCTTTTAATGCTTTTCTCCTACTCAAAAAAAAAAAAAAACTTACACCAATTCCTTTTTTAACTGCTTTTTTACGGAACCGTAATGGGTCCGTGACGTATCCTCAAATTAAAATAAAACTTATTCCGTTTTTTAACCTGAAACGGATCCGATACGGATCCGAAACGGATCCGTAAATTAAAGTAAAACTGATTCCGTTTTTTAACCTAAAACGGATCCGATACGGATCCGAAACGGATCCGTAAATTAAAATAATACTGAATCCGTCTTTTCGACCTAAAACGGATCCGATACGGATCCGAAATGGATCCGCGTCCGTTCGTGTGCACACTGGGTAGGAACATGTTTTACATTAGTAGTAGTTGTAGAAGTATAGTATAAGTAGTAGTAGTAGTAGTCGTAGAAGTATAGTATAAGTAGTAGTACTAGTTGTAGAAGTATAATATAAGTAGTAATAGTAGTTGTTGTAGAAGTATAGTCTAAGTAGTAGTAGCAGTAGTGGTAATATAATTAGTAGTAGTAGTACCTGTTATAAAACTAACATTTGGGGTGAACATCGCACCTTTTCTAGTAATTCGAATTATTTTACAATTGGAAAAAAACTATTCTTTTACGATAGCCTCAGAAATATCCCAGAAGGATGACTGGCTATGAATTGTTAGTTTAACATATTTTGGAGAGGCGCAAAATGAAATAGGTTAATTTATCACAGTTTCAAAGATAACTGGAACTTTTCTTTTTCAAATATCTACAAAAATTGAACTGCTAAACTGTAAACCCAGAAAATGAAGACTTTGTTATACCCCTTAGATAGTTGGGGCCAATTATTATCACTGAAAGGTAACCAGAACGAGGTATATCGTTACAAATTTTGCAGAAAGGTGGCGGAAAGTTCTAACATTTTGTGACGATTGGATTACATCAAATTCACTGCAGGCGTTTTGCATTGCTGGATGACTAAAAATAAAGCGAAGAACTCAACCCGAGCAAAGATTCGCTGTTAACAACGAAACAACTACAAGGGCATGTGCTTACACTATCAAATACCAACATCGGCAGACATCATTAATGACAATGGAACTAAACCTTGCAGCCAACGAATATTCAAACACAACTGCAGAAATGCACATGCCTATATGCCTTACACAAAAATTATAACATGGACAGGTACAGTCTGCACCGTGCAGTGTATGGAAGCGCCGAAATACGTAATAGTTAATAATCCATTGGAAGTGATTATCCAGGACTCAAGTGATTGTCCAATCACGAAGGAATACTAATAGGCTAACCCACTGAAAATGATTATCCAGCCACGACCAAGACAATACTCCAGAGATTTTTCAATCACGAAAGTATACCAACGAGCCAACCCGTTGAAAGTGATCATCCTGCGATGGCCAAGATGATTTTCCAGTCACAAGTAGTTTTATATTTGAACTTGGTCCTAAACCTAAAACCGAAGACGTGATGTTTCTGGGACAACACCAACACATAATAAAATTTATAAGTGTAAATAAAGAAAAAATGATTAAGGAAAACAGATCTATGCATTACTTGTGATGAGTATCCCCTGGGAGAAAAGTCGTTACAACACATTGCTCAATGTGATAATTTTTGACCCGATTCATGGCTTTTCAAAAGAATTTCTTGCAACAATATATACCATAACATTAGGTCTTGCAGGACAACACAAATGCTATTTGCATATGGTAAAAGCTAAATTTCCACCACTAGAAGAACGACCATTCAGCTAAACGGAAACCCTGAAAAAGTGGTCATAAACAAAATCTGATAACATGAGTCTAATCGAAGACTAATCTCGAGTTCTTCAGCCATAAACATTTTATGAGGAAATCGAAGGAAATTACAATTATAGATGGAGAACTATGTTTGGGGTTGCTTCTTATGTATATCGGTTTAACAACGAATGCAAAAATACCATCCAAATACAGCTAAAAACATTCGTTAAAGAATATCCTTACCTATAAACGAAACAGAAAAGCAATAGAAAATCAATTTTCCGCATGGATAGATTTGAATAGGTGGTCATATATATAATACAGACCTCAGATATGAGGAAAAATAATGCACAACCAATCTTAAAGAGTGCAAATTCGCCAAATTTTATATCAAGTTTACTTGCCAAAATGGTCTAAAAAGGAAATGCATCCGGGTACAAAACCAAATTATGGCGGCTATTCTTGTAGACTGGGTTACATTTTTATTACCATTTGCCTACATTGAAATTGATTGCATTACGCAATACAGTGAGAACGATTGTAGATGAATTTCTAGTTGAAGAAAAAGTTGCAGCAAGTTCCAAATTTACATTCGAAGAGTACATTATTCTGTTAGTTACACTTGAAATAGTACTCAGCTCCTACCAACCTTCCCCACACTTTCTATGTTTTTCATCCATAATCGTGAGGAATCTGATATGAACTTAATCAGAAATACAGCTTTGTTAAGCTGCCAGAAATAACAGTAGCATCCCTTTCTTCGAAGCGATACAGGAAACCGAATTGTAAATCCTATTCCGCACCGCCACTTTCCCCGAGATTACCAAATTTGACCCGACTTACCCCCGCTGTGCGTTGGATCATATTCTTAGGGGAAAAGGGGACGAACGGAATTCTATGCAAAAAACTGTCAAGGGAAAAACTTTCAAAAATTTATTCTAAGTCGCATATCTCTTAAACTATGATGATTGATGATGACGATTGTAATCATGACCTGTTAGCATTTTCTTCTGCAGACTTGTTCAAAGGCCAGAAACATGATTTTGGCCTCTCAATAAACATTTGTCAAATACGAAGTACTATAATTCGGGGGTGCTGAGTTTTCGAACATAAGCTCACAAACTCCTCAGAAATGTCTGTGAAAAATTTCATAAAAAGTCGGTTACACTATTAAGGAAAGGCACCTGGTTTCCCCGTTTTTTCCGTTTGGCCCCAATGATATATGTTTCGATATATTCTAAATCCAATTTAACTATTTTTTTACTGTGTTTATATTTCTATATTTTTTGCATGTATGTAATACTTTCGTAGTAACAATAAACATATAACTGAAACATGAGCTGGTTATTGGTCCAGTAGCTCTTGTGCTGATTAATATGGAATAATAACTTACTTCTCAATTTACTTTGATTTTGCTTAGTAAAGGTGATTGAACTGTGTACGAGTTGCCACTTTGAGTATAAGTCGGCAATAGTTGCTTTTTGTTTCTCGGCCACCCATGGCATAGCTTAGTGTTGAAAGGATAGTTAAAATGTAATATAAATAAAGGTGAGACACCAAACGCGTTCGCACAGAGTGAGCTGTACATGCAGTAGGTGGTTTGAATGTACATATTCCCGTAGTGCGTAGTGTGCGCGAGCTCGCGTCTTTATTAAAATAACCCAACGGATATCACGTCAGAAGTGATACGTGTCATAACACTTGGTCTTATGATCATCAATCATTATAAGTTTTAGGATAATGCTCTGAGTTTGTGAGGATTTGGGGAGGTTGGTAATGTTGTCGTCGGACGATGCCTGGCTTTGGGGAAACAGTCCCCAAGCCTGCAGCCAGATGTGCATAAATCGTAGGCGGTTGTAGACTGGCAACAAAGGGGTATCGACCGATAAAGTTGATGACTTTATCGAATTTCTGAAGCAGAGGTTATATGCATACGAACTGTACAGACACCGTGCTTTCGTTTCGGTGGAGGAGGTTTTGACTTTGATCAAAGCAACTTATCTGCTTATTCGATTTTTACCTTCTGTGAACAGGCGACTTCAGACTCTGTCATGCATGGCCGGGACAATCTTATTTTAATCGTACAAGGTAAGGTCAGATCATTATAGTATCATTATAGTAAATAAAGCTTCACGTCGTATTTGCGTGATCCGATGCTCAGATGTCGAATACTTTCTAGCACTGCCTCGAAATTAGGTGACTTTGTGGATGAAGTTTTAGCTGCTCATACGATGTTATGGAGGTTCCAATAGAGATTTAGATGGGAATGCCAGCGGTGTAGATGCGGTGGCAGGTGTTGTGGTGACGGTGGAACCGTTACCGAAAAGAAACGAACATTAAATCTTTAGACAGAACAGACGCGAAAGTATTCAAGTGGGGAGAGTGGACGGCCAGCATACTCGTTCCGCTACAAACCGGGACATACAATGGACGTATGCTGGGTGAACAAGAATACCCCAAACTGAATGGAGAATCAAACAAATGACCACGAGCCAAATCGGAATTGTAATAGTACAATAATCGTGGCACGGAAGATGGTCCACGTCGGAGTATTGCTTCAAATACAGGAAGCCTGGGCACAAGTCAGATAGACGCAACCCATATAGGCCGGGAAATCCCTTCGTTGAAGTCAAATGTGGGAAGGGGTTGCCATATAAGCGTCTAGATGATAAGGTTGAAGAACTGACCCCAAATCTGGAACGCTGCGGAGTATAATAGAATAATGTTGATAATAAAGAAGACACGAGAAAAAATCCCGAAATAGGAAATATGAAGAAAATGTTCCAAAACTGTCGTTGGAAAAGAGAAAAAATATGAGAAAAAAATATGCATGAAAAAAAGGAATGCGCATGAAAAATATGCACGAAAAAACGAAAAGAAAAGGAAAAGGGAAATAGGAATAAATGATGAAAAAATGTTTACTAAAACATATGTTTAGTAAGAAAAAAAATTTTTCTTTTTTTGCTTTTACACAAAGAGAGAGTAAAAGAACAACTCCTGAATTGAAAATATGAATAAATAATAGAAAATGTTCAGTACAAACAAACAGTGGATGCACCTTAAAATAAAAAAGGAAAAAATATAATTAGATTTGATATTATTATTATTTTTTTTTTTTTTTTTTTTTTTTTATTTTGTGTGAGAATAGAATGTTGGGAATCAATAGTGGAAAAACTATATATATCAAAAGAGGTAATATTGCTGAATAGTCACCCATCCAATTAACTGGAAGTACATTAGAATCACTCACTATGCGATGACAGTGAAATGTCGAAGGAGTTGCAGAACAAGTGCAGGCTACGCGAAACCTGAACGGAAAAAAGCACCCTCTGGAGAAGATAAAATCAAGCGCAGCTTCTTCAAGTTACACCATCAAGCAATCGTAAAGAAGTTTCAAAGAACTTCCAGGACGAGTGCAGACTGCGCGGAATTCCGTCGAGTTGAAGAGAGCACCCCTTGGAGATAACTTTGATACAACATAATAATGATTTGTAGTAACAGCAATTATATAAAACCGTAACATCATCAATGCCCACACATGCAGAGTCCAGAGCACCCCTATGTGTTGAATGTCGACAAATTTGTAGTGAAGTTAGAGCGGTAACCAGTTATCAATGGAAACACGTGAAGAATCCAAAGCAACTTAACTTCTTAGATATCGAGAAAATTTGCGACAAGCTAGAACGAGAACCAGTTTCCATGACACAACGTCAAAATTAACATTATTCCACATTATTGATCTCCAAGTCCGAAATAAGTACTGAATAAAACCTATGACTTGCTCTATGTGACTAACATGTTCATAGTGGAGGTAGCCGATATTTCCTAATGCAAACCAAAAATGACCAAGTGGATCCAGTCGCAACAGCGGATGCGATACAAGTAAATGCCACACAGAAGTGATTGACACATGCTCACAATGAAACGATAGGGCAGGGCGAAATAATCACAATTATTTAAGCCTGATACGCAGGCAACGGATGAAATCTAAATACACTTCGTCTGCGATGAAGTCCGATATTCTAAAACTATTTGGATGAAATCACTTGATGACCCCCTAAGAATGCGAAACAATACAAATCGAATAATATGTATGTATGTAATATTTTCATATTAACTATTAACGTTGGCGACATCATTGGTTTTCGATAACCAAACTAATTTGCAACAAATACAGTTTGAGCTGGTTATTGTTCCAATTGTTCATATGGTGGTTAATATGGAATTGTGACATACTTTTCAATTTTCTTTGATTTAGCTTAGTCAGGGTGATTGAAGTGCGTTTACACTGCTAGTTTGAATACAAATCGATTTGGCTTGCGCCGAATAAGCAAGATTTGCTTTTTGTTTCTCGAGCACCCGCGGCATAGTCAAGTAGAGAAAGGGTATGTTAAACTTTAATTTTAAAAAAAGGTATTTAAACATCAATAGAGACTATCAACTTTCATGATAGTGTCGTTAAAAAGCATTCGACACCGTAGAGCATGACGGTGATTTTTAAACTTATTCGACTTAAATTTCCCCAGTGCTTCATTAAAATCATTCATTCATTTTTGGGTAGCCGATCTTTTTAAGTACAAGTTGACACAGATGATTCCGATTTTGTGTTGTGTGTTTTTTGTGTTCCCTCGGGCGTTTTTATCAAAATGAACTTAGCCATCAAGCTGCTTTATCGTCTAATAAATACAAAATCAGAACTTACAATTGAAAATAAGGTCAGTCTACTTAAACAAATGTTTCAGTCTACAGCATTATATGCATTACATGGGAAGTTTGTGCCAAACACACATATCGAAAAAATGCAAGTTTCTCAAAATAAAACATGGAAACTTATGCTAAACTTACCCTCATGTAACCAACACTGACCATATTTATGAGAGAATCATAGAAATATATGATAAATTCATTACATCTTGTTCAACAAGCGAACCCTCTTATGTAAAAACTTATACACTAGGCTCTGAATATGACTGTCAAGATAGATGTTTCATATTCTGTACTTTAATGAAGGTTTTTGTCATTATTTTACTCTCCGAATGTTCTCAATTAGCTAAAATATCATAGATGTAAGGTTGTATTATGCCATCTCTTTAAAGTATAAATCGATAGATCAATAAAATCGAATGAAATGAAGAAAGCAGAAAAAGCTCCACTGAAGTTGTTTATTGTTCGTTGACAAATAAAATGAAACCATACACATGAAAATACGAAAGAAAATCAAGGATCGGACCCGCAAATGTTGACGACCACAGCAAATGTTATAAGGACCATTATTTAGGTATATGCTTCTGGAATATCTTCATTTTTATATTGAAGGTGGCGGATGTCCTTCGAAAATATAAAGCTTACATTACCACAAAAGACAGACACATTTTCTCACTGTTTAGGCATATAAGCCACCGTTTTCACAATTCCACAAGTACCTAGAAAAAGGACGACTGCTGTCCTCACCACAAAATTGGAATCTTTTTGTACGTAACCGGGAACAATGAAAGTTAGATGTCGCTAAGCTGTATACCCCCAAGATAGCCATTGCTCATTGCACGAAACTTTCTCAACTATATATAGGGCATTCTGTGACAACTGACGTAAAATCTGTACTTGAATATGAAAAACCTCTGGTACGAAGTCTTCAGTGTCGCAGTTGTAACGCTTTTCGTTAGATCAGAGACAAAGGGTATTTCCTGTAAGAAAAGCGGCGAAAATCTAGTCAAAGATACGCAGACTGTGGTGTAATTATAAGCATAGCATTTCTGTAAGTTTCTAGTTCCGGATGGCAGCACAAGTGAGTAAATCATGCCATTTATCGACGACATATACCGGCCAGCACTGTGCCAAAACGAGATCAAAATAGCCAGAGCTGTTTAAGACAGGTGGCGATGAGCTGATAAACCATATACATCAGCTCCCACTCACGATTTTTCTCAAAGATTTAGGCTTTAACAGTGTTACCTTAGACCAAGTAAATGAACAACTGGCCCGATATTCACACTATGACAAATTTAGAAGAAGACTTAAGAAAAGCAGATCAACACATTCCATATTTCCGTTTGGGACAGCTTTAACATTGGAGTAGGCGAGTAATTCATCTACCTCGGCTTCTTTATGCATAAACCAAATAGTGTCAGCATGAGGATTAAGAGCTAACGATTTAATGGAGTCAAGGGCTTCAAAATAAAACGATTGCGTTGGCTGACCATATTTTTCGGCTGAGCGCAAAAATGCTTCAGAGCGTAAAGTTTTCGATGACGAACTCCACATAAGAAGAATATAAGTTCTCCTTTGGAAGGACCTGGCTTTTGAAATACTGTCAAAAATTGGTGGGAAGAACTGGAGAAGAAGCGCGGAAGACCGAAGTGCTAGGGATTTTTCTCTACGTGCGCTAAAGTTGCATTCGACGGCGCACCAAACTACATCCATGCACTAATAAGAATAACAACGGTAGTAACCTCGAGAATAGAGCAATAGTGGTAACGCTAGGGAGAGCATTTCCAGTGTGAAAGTTCGCTTACATAGAAGAGAGCAGCATATCCTAATAGGGAAACTCTAATTGCCACAGATATTGCTTTTACAAGAACACGACCGCAGTGCTTCATACTATTTTAAAATCACGTTGTTCGTTGTGCCATGAATGTAATGCTTGTCCCGGCATATATTGTAATTTGAGTTAGAAGCTACTGAAATGTTGCAGGCAGCTTTACCACTCCGCAGCGAATAGTCAGTTACATATGATGAATGAGGAAATTAACAGCCTCAATTTACACACATTTTCAAAGGCCTATCTTAAAATTGTTCATAGAGGAAAGAAAAATATGCCTACCTGCCGATCAGTTGGCACATAGTCCATGGCAATGGTGAACTTATGGCGCATGCCCGACTTTCCGTCTTTACACTTGTTATCTAATATTTGAAAATTCCTTGGTCGAATTGGTGTAGAAAGTAAAATAAACTTTATTTTCCCGGCTTAAAGACGTATTAGAGGAATAAGTATGTGGGATCTTTCCAAGAGTAAATAATGAAAATTTTTAAGGCGAAAAATTCAAAAGCCAGATATGCTAAAGGAAATGGTAAAGTAGTAGCATGGGAGTCCGGAATCGATCGGTATAAATAAATGGTTCTATCTAAAACTGGAAGCAAATTCTTTAGTTGTTAGTTAGATAAGATAGACAGACACATTATCGGAATTTCCATGCACACACCACATGCAGACGGCGTTGTAGTTTGTATGGTTAAAATCGTTACTAGCTGAAAGACATACAGCTTTGTCGGTTTAATTAAGTCTTACCGATGCGAACGTTTTTCCGTTTGCAGCAACAGCACAATAAACACTTGAATTTATAAAGTTTTAACATTTTTATCTGCGTTTCTTTTCGCAATAGATATATATACGTAGTTATGTGTATTGCTATATATCCTTTACTAAAGGCGGTAATTGTGTGGTCCATATTCCGAGCTATATTCATACGTCCGTCTCCTTACAGCAAGGTCTTAATACTTCGAAATAACATACAGTCCTTTTCCGAAGCTGACAAATTAGCATTGGTCCTCCAATCCGAGTACGGTCATCTTAAGGAGAATTAAATATATCATCTACTGCATTTTATCGTCATACAAATATATAAAGGTTAGTTTGCATACATGGTATTTGTGATGTAATATTTCAAGGTTGAAGTCAAGGTGATACATCTACTCGAAAGGAATAAATCGTAATCATAATCATATCCTAACGATTAGATATGGTACGATTATATAATCATTAATCATATGAAACGGGTTGTAATGGCAATCAAACCATTAAACCGAGAATTTTTATATACGTCTCAAAAGAAAGCAATTACATGAGCTCCTTACATGCGTACATATATATTCGTTAAAACGAAACGTTTAAAGTGTAATATTAATTCATGAAGAGAACACCAAACCTAAGAGTGAATGCTCCTTCTCATCAAAACAATAAATTTCAAATGTTTTTTCTCATTTACCTGCTCTATTCAGTCAAAACGACAATCATAGGCATATCTCTTAGAAAATTCATATCAATTTCCCTTAGATATACTCTTTCTCAAACTAGCGAGGGAAGCGACAGTTATCACTAATACATCACCTGCTCTTCGATTCATCTCTTCTACATCATCTACGTATTGACTAACTCTCTTGCGAAGGTAACTCTTTCGCAGAAGCTGATGTCAAGCCCGATGATAATGTGCGTATTGATATTTAAACTCTAAAAGGTCGGTATCAATCGACGTACCAGACATATGTTCACAGTGTGGTCAACATAAGTGAGATTATAGAAACAAAATCTGCGGATTCACTTGCATCGCCGACCACGCAACCAAGCATCTCCTCGGTCCCTTCGTACTCTCCACACATTCACTTACCTCCTTGTGACACCGAACCTTTTGACGGAAATTATCTTTCGTGGCCTACCTTCCGTGATTTATTTCAGGCCATATATATAAACAACAACTTAACAAGTAGATTTCAAACGCTTGAGACAGTTTCGGAAATACAAACTGTCTCAAGCATAGGCAACTCCATGGATAAACCGAAACTAATTCCAAAGAGCCACGCTCAAAAGCATATTAGTGCATTCCAAAATAGTCTTTCCGCTCCAACATGCAAACTTTGCCCCAACGAAAACCATATATTACGTGTTTGTCCAAAATTTGTTGGAATGCAATACTCCGATCGGTTATCATGCATAAGGAAGTGTAAGTTGTGTCTAAATTGTTTCGCCAAAGGACATTCAGTAAAAGAATGTAAGAGTGCATATAATTGCATGAGGTGTCAAAGGAGACACAACACTTTACTACACACAGATGGACCCAATACTAGATCCGCGGATGATTTTTCGATGCCTCCTACTGCTACCTCCACTAGAATTAAATCCAATCATGCACTGTAATCTCTGAACAAAATTCCGAAACTAATTCAGTTCCACCGTGCCCTTCATCAGAGAATCAGATGAAAAATTATGCTGCGACGAGGTCGAATTTGGTTCTCTTGGGGACATGCATCGCGGTGAAAAATTTAGAGCTCGTGCATTACTCGATTCGGGTTCAGAAGCATCTTTCGTTTCTGAACATCTTTCAAACTTATTAAAGTTACCTTCAAGGCTAACTTCTACTCAAATTTCTGGCTTGACTGGCACAATTTCGGCACGATCTCAAAGACTGTGTACCTTCACCATTAGTTCTCCAATTTATAACAAAGTTTCACTAGAAATGACAGCGATTGTTCTTCCACAACTTACTTCCTCATTGCATACTTTCTCAGCGTCTAGAGAAACGTTCGCCAATCTACCGAAACTACGATTAGCCGATCCTGAGTTCTACCGGACATCGCCTATCGATCTCATAATTGGGGCAGATCTGATTCCATTGGTAATACTAGAAAGGATTCGAGGAAATGTATGTAAATCATTAATAGCTCAAGGAGCCATTTTTGGGTGGGTACTAACCGGGCCGATAAACCCAGACTCAGTAATATCTCACCGCACACAGGTTTCATATGCTAATGAAATAAGGTTAGACCAGCAAATACCTACATTTTGGGAATTAGAAGATATTCCACGAAAGAAATGCCTTTCCGAAGAAGACTTATCTTCTGAGGAACACTTCAAAAGAACTACGAAACGTGATGGCACTGGCCGTTACATCGTATCACTTCCATTAAGGGAAGGATTTCCACCATCCTCATCTCTTGGATAATCTAAGCAAATAGCACTAGCACAGTTCCTCCGCAATGAAAAACGTCTATTAAAAAATCCTGATTTCAAATTACAACATATGAAAAGAATTCAATCCAACGATCCCAATATAATTTCCTCACACTATTATCTTCCACATCATTCCGTTCTTCGTCCCGATAGCACAACTACAAAAGTTCGAGTAGTATTTATTGTGTCCAATCCAACAGCCAACGGTGTTAGTTTGAACGATATTCTTCACTGCGGCCCGCCTTTACAGCTTGATCTGACGATATTACTGCTACAATGGCGACTTTACAAGGTGGTTTTCATCTGTGATATTAAAAAAATGTATCGCCAGATTCTGATAGATCCAAACCATACCTGTTTCCAGAAAATTTTTCACCGATTATCGCCAGATGACCCAATTACCGAATATGAACTTCAAACTGTAACGTTTGGTCTGAATTGTGGATATGAGCGTTCTCCAACAGCTAACCCATGACATTAGGGAAATTTATCCTCTGGCCAGCCAAATTTTTCTCACAAGCAAGTACGTGGATGATATACTTGCAGGGAGTCATTATGTCGATTCGGTTATTGAAGCTCAGCAAAAATTGACTGCGGCACTCAATACTGCAGGTTTCCGCTACGAAAGTGGACATCTAATTCTAAAATATTTCTCCAAACGATTCCTAACGAACATCTTTTAAATGAAGAGTTCCTCCAATTCGACGATCTAAGTATAACCAAAACCTTAGGAACGCGATGGAACGCCAAGCGCGATAAATTCTACTTCTGCTCCGGACGAATAAATACACCTCCTAATCCAACAAAGCGGCAAATTCTTTCTGAAATCATGAAGCTGTTCGATCCCGCAGGCTGGCTTAGCAATTTTATTATTTTATTTAAACTTCTGATGCGGGACATATGGTCAACCAGAATAGGTTGGGACAGCGTCTTAACAGAGCATCTATGTGTCTCTTGGCAATTAGTGGTTGACAATTACCCATACATTGGTGAAATTAAATTTCATCGTTGGGTATACTACTACCTGGACTGTGAAATTCAACTTCACGGCTTCTGCGACGCATCCGAAAAGGTGTATGCAGCAACTATTTATATCCGTGTGCAGTCTCCTTCCGGTTCCATAAGAATAAATTTATTAATTGGACGGACTCTATGATAGTTTTATCGTGGCTTAAAAAAAAGTGCTTTTCAATGGAAGACCTTCGTTGCCAATAGGGTCTCCATAACCTCCGAACTGGTTGATGTTCAACACTGGTCACATGTGGAATCCCATTTCAATCCAGCGGATATCGCTTCCAGAGGTGTATTCCCCAAAGATCTCATATCGAACAAGCTGTGTTAGTTTGGTCCATCATGGTTGCAAGTCCCAGCGACTTTGGCCAATTCCGGTATTATTTTATACTGATGATAATTTTCTTGAAGCAAAACCAATTTCCTGTCACTTCTTATAATTTCAGAACTACGAAGACCCTTTAATATGATTCTCATTCCTGCAAAAAGGTATGAGAATAATCGCTTACGTATTTAGGTTTAAAAACATAGCTCGCCATAAGTCCAATCATAATTTCCATACTGGTGCTATACAACATTCCGAAATTAAATTTGTTCAAAAGCATATAATTATTATCAGTCAGAAATTTACTTATTCTGATGAATACAACCAGCTACCGAAAAATGAAGTAATCAGTAAGTCAAGTTCGATAGCGAATCTGAATCCATTCCTCGACAACAACGGCCTTATGAGGGTATTATTCATCTGTTAATTTTGCACGGCAGTAATAGTTTGATGCTAAGAATGTTAAGACTTCAATTTTGGATCCTCAGGGCTAAAACCCTCATAAAGAGCGTCATTAATCAATGTAAAATTTGCACTATTTCAAAACATAAACCCCAAATACAGATGATGGGTATGCTGCCCCCTGAAAGGTCTACGTTTTCCCGACCTTTTGCAAACACTAGTTTAGATTTCGCAGGGCCTTTCGATATAAAAACATACACAGAAAGATCATGCATGATCACTAAAGGTTATGTATGCGTCTTTATTTGTTTTTCAACCCGCACCATCCATTTAGAAGCTACCAGTTGCCTCTCTACTCCGTCATTCCTTGCAGCATTTCATCGTTTCATAGCTCGCCGGGGTTGTCCAAAAGATCTCTATTCCGATAACGGAAAAAATTTCGTAGGTGCCTCCAAAGAGTTGGCAAGAAACTTCATCGAAACCTCACGCGACACAGTTACGTCCACTTTTTCGTTCCGAAATATAGTCTGGCATTTCATTCCCACCGGAGCTCCACACATGGGAGGCTTATGGGAAGCGGGAGTGAAAAGGCTTTAAGGCCCATTTCCGAAAAATGACAGCTAATCACAATTTTACTTTTGAAGAATTTTCCACTGTCCTTTCTAGAATAGAAACGTGCCTTAATTCTCGCCCCATTTCTCCAATTTCCGAAAATCAAAACGATTTCCTGGCATTAACACCTGGCCATTTTCTAGTAGGTGGTCCTCTGTTGTCGGCCGCTGAATGTTCAGAGCGCGAGGGTAACATTTCTTTCACGAATCGTTGGTGTAAAGTTAAGGCGCTCTTTCAAAAAAGCGAATTAAGTGGCAAAGAAAAAATATTAAAATCGGCGATTTGGTTGTTGTTCGAGAAGATTGTTCATTTCCTTCCGAATGGAGACTAGGCCGAGTAACAAAGTTATATTCGTATACGTGTGGTCGACGTCTTGACTGAAAAGGGGACTATAACGCGACCAATAGTAAAGCTTGTGTTACTGCCAAAAATTAAGTTTATTTTCAAGTTACAGGCATATTTTTATTCTTGTAATTGTTCTATTTTAACCATATTTATTCAAATTTTTTGTCACTGTGTCAATGATTAACTTTTATGCAATTCCCTTAGAAATCCCTTAAAAAAATTATGTTATATTCAATATTGAAAGCTTCATTTTTGAAATATGGGCTACTAGAGTTATAAAGAGAACACATATGGCACATATGCAGTCGGCATGGAAAGTAAAGTCTTTAAAAAGTGGCCGATGCACTATCCCTTCTTAAAATTTCCTTATGGCCGCAAAAGTAGCCGTCCGTTACAAAATTTAACTAAATTTGTATGAAATATAAAATTTAATCATCATAAAATTTAACAAATTGTTGATATTGATAACGAAATAAGGATGTGGCATCGCCCATACCGTAAATTTGAATGACCACGTCTAATGAACTTTTAGAGGTACAAAGATGCTCCTTTATATTCATGCTGCTGATATAAAAAGGAATATGTCTGAACAGAAAGTGGGCGGGGCCACAACCACTCCAAAAGTCTTAAAAATCTATCAGTAAGTTTCTATCAATCACACGGTGTATTAGGTAAAGATTAGGCCTATCACTACCCATGAGTATAACTCATGAACTAAAGACATATACAGGAGGGATTTGAGATATCCCGATCAACATTGAAACTAAGCAGGGTGTTATTATCAATCATGAAATTATCTTTAGTCAGGTTGAAGTTAGGAAAAGGCAGTGGCATCGCCCATACAACTGAACTTTCCAAATGGGAATATCCATGAATAGGCGAGTTGATACGTGTGTTACTGATGTAGCGAAAAATGGTCGTCATCATACTCTATTGTGAAAAATTGGAGCATGTTACTATCAAAATCGAATTTGTCATATGTTAGGTTATAAAAAGAGGGTTTCTTCGCCCATATTACACAAAAATTTAAACGACCATATTTCATTGTTAGAGATTAATTCTTTTAACACTTTGTACATAAAAATTAAATAGTGTAAAATCGCGGGAAATTGTCTAGCGGAGTCAAATCGCACGATTCTTAAATTGCTCGACCAGAATATCGATTACGACGTTCGTACTGTGGTACGTAGCGCCGTCCTGTGAGAACCACATGTCATTCACGTGCATATCGTTCAATTTGGGTCAAAACAAAATTTGTTATCTAAACTCCTCACAGTTGATGATAATGGCCTCACCAACGTTGTTTACGAAGAAGTATGACCTAATGACGCCGCTGATCCAAAATCTGCACTAAACAATAGTCTTTTGTGTATCCATTGCCACCTGGTAACTCACATATGGTTTGGCCCATGTACGGCAATCTTGTTTGTTGACATATCCATTCATCAAAAGATGGATTTTCAGCTAAATTGGGGTCCTCTTCAAATTGTCGGATTTGACCCCGTTACTTCAAATGCGTAGAAAAGACTCGTTCAGTTGATATAATCGTATCGTTGATAAACACGTATGTACCTATATGTATCTCTAGAGTTCCCAAGAATGATCATGGTTATATGAGTGTTTATTGTTCTGTTGTGAAAAAGTGAAAGCAATTGAATGTAATCGTATCTATACATACAAGGAAAATCGAATTAACTCCAAATTTATGGTTTTAAGATATAAAGCGTTTTTCGAAATATCGCTATTGTGAGATTTTGTCATAACTTTTGAGACATGCGGAATTTTGAAATCGTACAATAATAAAAAAACATTTTCCAAATTATGTTAATGTTCAAGAACTTTGGGATGGGGATTGGGCGAAAGTATGAGTCAAATTACAATGACAATAATGAATAAATCTGAATCAAAACGTTTTCCTTGATATCACAGATATATTAGCTTGCATTAATTTATTGTCTATGTCGTATATGTAAGAGAGTCCGGTCAAATTTAGTTTGTTTAGCAATTGATTTAATGCAATAAAGGGTGACGTGACCCCATGAGCGAACATCGAATCTCTTCAAAAAGAAACCGAATACGTTGAAGTATTCATAGAAAATTTTTGTTTGAATGAAATAAGAAATAAGTTGTATTTCGAAAAATAAATGTAATCATGACAGTCTATTTTTTTAATAAGTTGGAAATAAATTTCTATATAAGGATAATTTAATTGACGATTAATCGTGATCGTAACTTTGTTTATTGCATATAGAAAATGTTATAATTATTTTTCAGTGGATAATATTTAAAAATAAAAATGCATCAATACATCTGTAAATGTTCAAAAAATTTTGAAGTATTTATCTGATAGATATCATATTTGGACTATATATTAGTTAATTGTACGGCAATGTCTATAAATGCTTAGTGCCATAATCTAGCTGGTGTTATTGGACCAAAAACACATTCCGTCTCTTTTGATAAATACGTGGCTAAAAATTGCCGCGGGTTCAATAATTAGGTCAACTGCTGTTCAACAAAGGTTGGAAGAAAGCTTCATGTTTGACTGGAAAATGTAGACAAATTACTGATTATTCACTTTTCTGAAAATATAATTGCAGACAAATTATTTCTTGTAAGGATAGAGCAGCTTTATGCAATGATGCACCTAGCTCGAACGTGGGAAGCATTTTCACTACACCAATGTATCACAAATTACAATGTATCACAAATTAAACACTTAGGACGTAGTCCGCTCTCCAACTATGTTATCCTATCAATTACTGAGTGGTCTGAAAAGAGTGCCATAACCGCATCTACAATTACAGCTGTATTCAGTTTGTCAGTCTTGAAATAATTTGCACAAATAATTAAACGAGCGGAAATATCCGGAATACGAAAAACTTAAGTTTTTGTAACAAGAACTTTATATCATCAAGAATCAGCTGTCAGGGGTGAAGACAAATAACGAAAATAAAATAGTGAATATCGGGTACCATACTATATATAAAACTACATATATTCGTACATTACATTACATAAGTTTTTTTACCATGCCCTGCCTTGCAAAGGCAGATACCCTCCACATTGTTGCTGATGTCCATTCGGAATAAAGTTATTCTGATTTCTGTAGGTCATCGACAGACTGTTTGAGACTATTGAGTTGTTACAAGGTTGTTGTAATATCTGGGCGCCAGCAACCGATTCATTATATGACACGAGAAGGGAAGTTGAAGTATCTGGAGAATGAGAGTTCGGGACTTCAGATGTTATGATGTTTATACTTGAAATTGAGTTAGTTCCATTCCCACTAACTGCACTTATATTACCGTCAGTAATCTCTGACGTATTTTGTTGATGCGTGTGTGATTGAGTCGTGTTTCCTGAGGAACATGGTTTACCATCCTTTACTAACACGGGTACTGCAACACGGCGTGGGGAGCTAGCAGGCTAAATTATAATAAAATAATAGTGATTAGTAAGACTGATGTAGCTCTTAATATTACTCATTTGGGGAAATGGACGGAAATTCTGAAGTTTGTACGGAATTTCAAGTGCTAGAAGATTACTTATAGACTTAGACAGCGGTTAAATCGAACGTATTATCGGTTATAAGGTGCTGCCGAAATTTTCGGAGAGAGTTTTGTTTCAGTGCTTCATTTACTACATATATCTGTTTTTCTTTAGTATTTCGGATTTGTCGTGATGTGAACAGATAGTCAGTTTACTGGGCCTAAAATCACGTTGTTACGGTCTAATCAGATCGGAAATAATTGACCTATTATTATTATCATTATACAGACAATATTAGCTTTACACAGACTATAAGTTAAAAAGTTTCAAATATTTCTCAGATTTCAATTATGCCTTCCTGCCGTCAAAGTGCATTTTCCAGCTGATGTATGCTCCCGCTTTGACTTCCTTGTTAACAGGTAGTTATGCTTAAGCCATAATATTACTATTCCGATCTAGTTTTAGCTTTGTAGTCGGCAATATATTTCACCGTCTATAATTATTCACTATTGTTGCCTTTCGCAAAAAACAACCGCGTATAAACATACTGTAAATTTCCGTTGAGGTTACGTTAGGTCAGTGTGGCCGTCTGAATAGGCAGACTCACTTAGACTACATACTCCATCGTGATCTATATCGTCCAAACCTCATAGGCCCCTAAAGAAATAAGAGCCCAGTGCTGATCACCGCCTGTTAGCCAGGGCAATTGCAGAGAAGGTATTCTATAGACTAATCCTTCTCTTCATCCCTACAGCTCCTGCAGAGGTAACTAGTCGCAACCTTCAGTCTCACTGCACGTCTTCCAATCAGACAGCGTCCCGTCATGACGGATGCAAATTATGAGACGTCGGGTCTTGATAGCTTAAACAGGGTATGTGAACGCTTCAGATATAGGCGATGCCACATCTGTCTGGATTGATTACAGTCTCGGACAGACGCCCACCTACTATTTGTTGCTAAATATGCTCTATCTCACAGTATGAGCTTGCAAGTGACTAGAGGCATGTCCACGGACTTCAACTCGGTTAGAGTCTGTAAGGTTGTTCCAGTCTTGCCAGTTCGTCTGCTTTGCAATTCTGTGGTATGTCCCTGTGGCTCGGCACCTAAATAAGGTGAATGTTGGAGTGCTGAGCTACCTCGTTAAGAGACCAGCGACATTTCAGTAAGTATATGGTACTTAATTTCGAACAGTGGTTCAGTCAGAGTGTAGTCAATGGTGCCTGTTATGTCAGGCACTATGTCAAGAATCACACTGTGACCATAATCACTGTTTGACCACTGTGACAGCTCTTTTAGTCAAACCGCCGTAGCTGCGACTATCTGCATACTAATTATGTCCAGGAGCTGTAAATACAAAATTGCATTTAGTGCATCAGATGGGGTCGTGCAGAGCGCACCAACGATGCACAGATTAGCCATCCTCTGGACCTTGTCCAGTACCCTACAGTATGTGGACTTCTGAAGAGCCTTCCAACTGACAATAATCTCATACAACATTGTCGGTCTTACTACTGCAGTATACAAACAGTGAACAACGCGACGCGTTAATCCTCATTATTTCCCTATTTCCCTCATGCATGCATATAGCACCATTGTGGTCTTTTTTGCCCTGCCCAGAAAGTTGACTTTGAACTTCAGCTTCTTGTCCAATAACACACCAAGATATTTTGTACAAACCGCGAAATAATTTCAGTACCTCCTAGGGAGATAGGACCACTTCGGTCCTATTTGGATTTACTCCGAGACTGTTTTCCCCTGACCACTTCGCTGCAGGGAAAGGGACTCTTTGAAGGATGTTTCTGGGTGTTCCCAAAAACTTCCCCCTAACTGTTATTGCCACACCGTCTGCGTATGCGGCAACCTTGACACCAGTCTCCTCTAAAGAGAACAGAATACTATTCAGGGTGAGGTTCCATAGTAGGGAGATAGAATATCAAACTGGGATGTCCCCCCCCAACAAACTTTAAATTTCCGTAGCTTTACCAGAAAATCTCTAATAGAATTCCCTGCAAATAGCACGAATATAATAGTTTGGGGTTTCGTATTAGCAGATTAATAAAAAATGAATTGTGTCTAACAATTCAGCAAATTTCCTAAAGAGTTCTAAAACGACAAAACATTCATTAAACATCTGTAAGTAACTGACAGCGGTTAATTATTTAGTCATTAAGAGCGTATTCAGGATAAATTTGAATTTAAATTTTTTACAATTTTTCTATCCAACGTTTTTTTTTTAACTATTTACGAAATAATAGTAATAAACTATTTTTTTTTTTTTTTTTTTTTTTTTTTTTTTTTTTTTGTACAAACACGCTTTTGCTTTTCCATGATACCACCGATAGCGCAGGATACGGACATCAAATCCACAATTTTATTTTATTCAGATACAATTTCCGAGTGTGTGTGTATATCCATGTAAAAAATTTATTATTATTTAGGCAATATTCCACACAAAATCTGCGACATTTATATAGCAGAAATGCCAATGTAGTGTGTTCCACATGCCTGAAACTACATACTCAACAATTATTGAGTAATGATTGGACTAGCCAACAAGCCATCAGCTTGCAACTGGAGATTACCAGTGTAATATTAACCCAATTTAAATGCCTTCCGCATATTGGAAAAACGCTGCATAAAGCTGAACTATTGCCTTCGGTCTTTTCTTTATATTGCTTACTTATATAGGGTGATTTTTTAAGATTTAAGTTTTTCAGGTTGGTAGCACTGGTTGGTAATGGCGTCCAAACGTCATGAAAAGTGTACAGTGTACCTTACCATTTCATCATGGAAAGACTAACGAGTACCGATCGCAATTCGGAGAAATTTATTATACGAATTTGTGCTCTGTGACAAATGTGCATCGTTTGATAAGACTATTTTATGGTCATCATAATCGACCTGCTGAATTAACAATTCGTGCTGTTATCTTCAAATTTCGCACCAAATTTACTTTGTTGGGCATAAAACCATCGATAAGCATGCGTAGAGTGCGAGCCGAAGAAAATATTGCAGCCTTAGCGACCAGTGTTAATGACGATCGTGAAATGTCAATTCTTCGCCGTGCTCGGCGATTGGGCATGTGTTACTCAACCACAAGGAATTTGTTTACCCCAATTGGCTGAGTTGAACTTAGTTGACATGTGGTTTCATCAGGACGGTGCAACATACCACACTGCTTGTGCAACAATGGATATCTTGAGGGATAAATTTGGTGACCAGCTTATCTCTCTATTTGAACCTGTGAGTTGGCCTCCAAGATCTTGCGATTTAATGCCTCTTGATTATTTCTTCTGGAGTTATGTCAAGTCGTTAGTCTATGTGGACAAACCGAAAACTATTGGATCCTTACAGGATTACATAACACGCGTTATTCGTGGAACACCGACCGAAATGCTCGAAAAAGTGACAACATTTACATGAAATTGTCTTTAAAAAATTAAATGGCAAAGACCAATTTATCGATTCCAATAAAAAAATTTTTAAATATAATGCAAATTTGAGTGTTTTATTCGATTTTTAAAAACTACGATTAAAAAATCATCCTTTATGTACACAAAAAAAGGAATAAGGACAAAATAAGACGTTGTGGATAAGTAAATAATAATAATGGTTTTAAACATTAAAAAAAAACTAAAACAATAAAAAGTGTTTTTCTTTATATGTGTCAGTGGAATAAATATGAAAAAGACACAAAATTAAAATGCAATAAAGTAAAACCAAATCATGTCGTAAACACAGAAATGACAAATTTCTTCCGGTGACTGGTATAAAGAAATATATATGCAACGTTCAAGTAATGGAACTTCAAGAAAAGCTAAAATCCATCAAAGAAAGAGAAGAAAAATTTTCCTTGGTGAACACCCAACAACTGTACTAATGTTTTCGTACGTTATATCTGCCCATGAAGGCAACACCATTTCAACAACAGCAAAACCAACAGTTAACAGCACAAACAACAACACCCTCAACAGAATCAACAACAGCATCGGAATCAAAAATGGAAACCAATATATATATATATATATATATATATATATATATATTAATCAATATAAACAAAGTCACAAGACAGCGGCGGAGGCATTTTACTCTAACATCCGCGAGAAATTGATAACATTCTCATTGAAAAAGGAAATACTTATTGATATTCCTGTATTCCTGCATGAAGAAATTAATTTTACACCTTTACCAGAAACCATACCAGAACCTACCCCATAATAAGGGTAACACTAAATATGGCTCAGACAGTGGTACAATTTTTAAACACTGCTTCTAAACTTGTACCAGATTTCGATGGAAGTTCAGAAAATTCACAGAGCTTCATAGATGCCCTTTATCTAGTTGACTCAATAATACGAAGCCGTAGATAGTAGCCTAGTTAGGACAAAACTGAAAGGCACAGCCAAAAACCTTATGTCTGCGGAGACAACTCTACGCAAGATTGTATCAAAATTAAGATCAACAGTGAAAGGTGAATCTGTTGACGTAACATCAGCAAAGATAATGAACATTCGGCAACAGGGCGGAACTGCAAACTCCCACGGTAAAAAAGTCTAAGAAGTGACAAGGTTTCCAATTTCCTTGACACATACATACATTTCAAACACTTTACCAAACGAAATAGCCACGAAATATGCTATCATTCAAGGGTAACAGCAATCGTTAAGAATGCTTCTAACGAGGGGATAAAATTGATTATGGAATCAGGAACCTTCAGCAATATTAACGACGATGTTTCCAAGTTCATATGTATTTGCTCGGATGCATGTGGTACACAAAATGCCATACCGTCTCTAATAAAAAATCTCTAAAATACATAATATAGATTTAGCTCTGCACAGCTATTTAAGAACTAGAACAACACTGAATGATGGAACCACTATATCTTTGGCAGAGGTGGGAGCAGACATATTCGTTTAGTAGTGAAAGGACAAATATAAATGGTATTGAATGGAATTTAATAAACACACTTAAAAAAGTGAAAACGAAGACTTTCTAATAGCAAATGAATTCCATGTTGTAAAAGATGACTTCTCAATCAAGATTGAAGAAATTATAGGAATAGACTTTATAAGGAAGTATAACTGTATACTGGATTATGGAATAACAAGGGCTCCATTATTCTAAGAACAAATGACATTTCATATAATACACGTATCCCATTAATGAATGCGCCAAGCATTAATTCCATATCAATTCCGGCAAGATCTGAAGTCATCAGATCAGTGAATTTGGAGTCAACTGTAGAGGATGTACTAATACCTCAACAGGTGCTTCAAGATGATGTAGATGATGATGCAAGTACTATAACAGCTAAAAGTAAATCCTTAGTAAAAACCATTAACACCAAGGAAATGATTTTGTAATAAATTATGTCCATTTGAAACCAGAAACTCTTAACAATTACAAAATTCTTCCATTAAATCCTGACCCCAAGTGAAAGATTGAAAAGTTAGACAAATTATCTATGAGGTGTGTTCAAAAAATAAGGTGAATTTTCATTTTTCTCAAAAAATATTTATGTATTCATCAATTTCTATTTTATCTCCTTCAAAGTAGTCCCCCTCAGATATAATATACTTGTGCCAGCATTTTTTCCAATCCTCGAAGCAGTTCTGATATGCGCTTTTTGGATGTCCTTGAGCTCTCTCAGCGATTTGGTTTTTATCTCCTCAATCGTCGCAAAACGCCGTCCTTCCATGAGTCTCTTCAATCTTCGGAACAGGAAACAGTTAACAGTAATAACGGTGTTGTTTTTGGCCTTTGTTTTCCACAATTCCGGGCATTTTTTCCGTAATGCTTCACGCAAACGGCGCATAACTTCAACGTAGTACTCCCTATTTACCGTACACTACGCCGTGGTAATCAAAGAAAACAGTGAGCAAAACCTTGACATTTGATCGAACTTGGCGTGCTTGTTTTGGTCTTGACTCTCATTTACTGTTCCATTGGGATGATTGGGCTTTGGTCTCGATGTTATAACCATATACCCATATATCCGGTACCCCTTTAAGCAAATCTGAATCATCGTTGATGTCATTCAACAATTCCTGAGCGATGCTCGTGCGACGTTGTCTTTGGTCAAAATTCATCAATTTTGGAACGAACTTCGCTGCCACACGCTTCATGTCCAAAATTTCCGAAAATATTGCATGGCACGAGCCAACCGATATGACGACATCCTCAACAACTTCTCTAATTGTGATTCGACGATTCTCCATAACAATTTTCTTCACTTTCTCAACATTTTCGTCGGTTGTTGATGTGCTGGGGCGTCCAGAGCGAGCGTCGTCATTCACATCTTCTCGACCTTTTGTGGAAAGCTTGTACCACTTGTAAACATTTTTTTTTGACTCAGAGTACTCTCACCGTATACCACTGTCAACATTTTAATTGTTTTTGAGCACTTGATTCCATTTTTTACACAAAATTTGATGCAACTTCTTTGATTCATTTTTTTTTTTTCGATAGCAGAAAATAGCGGAACACGCAAAACTCTTGTCTTATTTATGCCTCTCACGAACAAACTAAACGTGCTATATGGATAAAACCGTCAACGTATCTTTGAGACGAGTGTACCAACATGAAAAAAGAAAAGTATAATAATCTAAAGTCGAATGTACGTAGTTCACTTTATTTAAAACACCTCGTAAAAACGTTCCTCATTCTCAAAAGGAGGAAGTAGTCGAACCGGTTGACAAATTAATTAATGACAACTTTATAGAACCATCAATTTCGGAATATAACAGTCTAACTCGCTGGTGCTTGTTGGTTGATTAGAATACTGGAGCATATGCTACAAGATTTGAGAGATGTATTTAGTATTTACATAAAATGTAGTCTCAAATTACATCCTGACAAATGTACTCTCTTTTATCGTGAAGTGAAATTTCTAGGACACAAGTGTACAGATAAAGGTATTTTAAATGACGGTAGCAAGTTCTCAATTGTTGAAAATTATCCAACAGCAAAAAAAGGTAATGAAGCTAAAGACTTTACAGAAGATTTATACCAAACTTTGCAGAATCATCGGGACATATAATATTACTAGATTATCTAGGAAAAATTTACCATTCGAATGGACTAGAAAATGTGAACAGTCATTCCGGTACCTTAAAAACAATTACTGAGTCCAATTATACTTCAACACCCTGATTTTTCAAAAAATTTCGGCATAACAACAGATGCCAGTAAATACACCTGCAGAGTAGTACTTAGTCAGGAAATTGAGTTATCATTTTCCTATGCGTCCAGATCGTTTACAAAGAGCGAAAGCAATAAATCAATAATAGAGCAGGAATTAACTGCAATCCATTGGGCCATAAAATATTTCTGACGACATGTCTATGGCAGAAAATTCGTGGTTGCGATCATAGACCCCTCATCTATCAATTTTCCCTTAAAAATCCGACATAAAAATTGACACGCATGAGGCTAGATTTGCAGAAGTATGACTTCGTTGTCAAGTTTATTAGGGGTAACGAAAACAACGTGGCACATGCGCTGTCACGTATCAGGATCAGCGATATCAAAAATATTGAAGTCAATAGAATACTGAAGGTTACCACTAGACTTCAGCCAAATAAAAATAATGAGCGTATATTAAGCAAAAAATGCCCAAGTGCACCATAAAATACCACAACTTCATTTTACCAAGGACGAATTATTGATCCTTAAGGGAAAGAAAATGCTTATCCAAATTATGTTGAAAGACCTTGTTATTAATTGGAATGTCGACTTAGGTTACCTCTTTCTAAAACTTGAACAATTAGCTGGTAACATGGGGATTACAACCATGCAACTTTCTAGATGATAGTTTACTTAATTACCTAGGAACAAATATAGAAACCTTTAAAAATAAAAGCAATGAAATCTTGCAATATTCTCAATTTACTATAGTGCTCACACAAAAATCGAAAAAGTTAAAGCCTAGTCGGAAATATTAAGTATTATGCAACATTATCATGAAAACCCAGTAACTGGATGACACCCAGGAATTACCCGTATGATACGAAAAATTAGACTTCAATATCATTGAAAAGGCATATGGCAATTAATCAAACCTGCTGTTAAGAATGGAGAACCTTTGGTCATAACACCCACACCTGCGAAAGCATTTGAAGTTGTCATCATAGACACAATTGGACACGTACCAAGGACCGACTCTCAAAATGAATACGTAGTAACTATAATGCGTGATTCGACTAAGTATCTACTAGCTGTACCCATACCAGATAAATCAACCCGTAATGTTGCTAAAGTCGTTGTGGAAAATTTCATTTTAATATACGACTAAAATATATCGTGGCTAAAATAGTTACGGACATGGGTACGGAATGCATGAATTAGACTGTAAGAGAATTATGGTCATTGACGAAAATAGTGAAATTGAACTAAACAGCCTATTATCACGAAACCGTCGGTGCCGTTGAGCGATTCCACAAAACATTTAATGAATATTTGAGAGCACGTATTTCATCAGATAAGTCTGATATCGTCCATTTCAGCTACTTTATGGTAAAACACCACCTTCTCTGGACTTTATAAGTGAGGAATGCATTGCGCCTCTATACAACATTGAAAGTGGTAAGTGAAAGCATAGAAGAGGCCAAATTGAATACACGAGTATAGCAGTATTCCAATGATTAGGCCAATCTCTCAACGATCTCCTTTTAGTCCACAATGAAGCAGTATATAAATTAGACATTGTTTACAAAGGTCTATATACGAGTATGGTTGTCAACATTGGCGACAGAAACAACAATGTTGAACTGAAAAATGATGATGGAAAATATTTTGTTGTTCATAAGGACAGAATAAAAAAGTTCAATTCAATACATAAAAATTAAATTCATCCATTGACAGATTTATACACGTGAGCATAATTGTGCAAGCAGAAGAATAATCGATTAAATTTTTTTTATAAAAAATGAGAGGTGCGCAGTCTTAATGAATAATGAAGAATATAGCAATCTTAAACACTAATTAATATTGTAAATTACAACAAAAATCATATTTGTTTTATATATATATATATATATTTTACATTTTTAACTATAATTATTTTATATTAATCAATTAACTTTACATTAATAACCTTATAATAATTTTTATTTTCGTAGTCATTTTTTTTTAAATTATATTTGAAATCGTAACTATAAATATACAATTATAAATAATAAATAAATTAATTAAAGCTTTAGTTATTCTTTGTTATAAAAAAGGGAGGTGTGGTGTGTTTCACATGTCATAGTTGTATGCCTTCTGCATGTAACACATACTCAACAATTATTGAGTAATGATTGGCTCATTCAACAAGCCATCAGCTTGTAACCAGTTGTGGTGAAATATTATCCCAATTTAAATGCCTTCCGCATATTGGGAAACACGCTGCTCAAAGCTGAACTATTGCCTTATGCTAGTTCAACATTGCCCCAATAATTTTAAACTAGGTTACTATAGTAATAAGAACAAGCTTAAGTGGCAAAAGGAAAATAGCATTAAGCAATAATAATAAGAAATTAAATGTTTAAATAATATAGGAATGTAAATTGTAGGAACAGACTTAATTATTACGTGAACGCGTTAAGCTTAAAAAAATAAGCAAATAAACGGGAGTGTTCGCTATGGCGAGTCACTTTAATAAACAAAACGATTATTCCTTTAACAATTTGAAATATATTATACCAAATTCGCGAACTTTGGTATGGATTTGTAGTTGACAAACATCTTTTTTCTCAGTTTAAGCCTATAAGTCCCTTATAGCCACAATCCATATCAAGACGAACTAGTTTTTATTACGCTGGTTCGTAAGGAGCCAGTCACAAAGGGAGCTAAATATCACTGTGGTGAATACTCCGAGAATCATTGCCACTACAGTAAATGCTACGACACATGTTCCAGACACATAGTGGCAACATAGTGATGAATTCGCAATAATTCATATTGTGGATTCGATGGCAACTAACGCAAAAACGGTATGTGGATAAGAGTTCGAAGCATATTATGAAAACCCGGCGACTTGTTTTCCTCCCAGCTCAAAGCCAAAATCGGCTTGAAATAGACGCGAATTTATCGTCCGATACTGGCTTAAAACAAATCCGACTATATGGAAAATTTTTCATTTACACTTTTTGAATACGCTTTGCATGTAGAAAAGTAGCTTAAAAGACGCTTTTTATATGCATTACAATTACTTAGTAGTAATCTAAAACGCAGATGCTTCGTATAAAGAAAAGCCTACTCAGGAACTATTCCTATAAAAAAGGGCAGGAACTTTTTGTATAAGAAAGTGTCATTATATGAACTTTACATATTGGTGTTTCTTTGGAGGTACTTTTCATGTTAAAGGTTGTCTTCGTAAGCACTTTATTTATAGAAATGTGTCTTCATAATAACTTTTCGCATAGGTAAGTGTCTTCATATAAACTTCTCATATATGAATGTCATATATTTCATACACAAATATATTTTCGAAGTATCTCATAAAACGCAAGTTGCAATTAGCAGAATAATAAAAGAATTGAAAATAAGTAGACATTCAATTCAGGAGTTTCACTCAGGTTGACTCAGTTTTAATGAAAGTTTGTGGAATATAACATATAATTACATCTTTTAAAATATTATTTTGAAATACGTATGTTCTAAAAGTTCTAAAATTAGTTTGCACCAATTTAAATTGATGAAAAATGAAATAAACCAATAGACCAAGACTTTATTCGCGAGATGGTCCCGTACAATTCCAAGTGCGAAGCTAAAGTGATTTCTTATATTCTAACGAAAGTGACTAAAGGTTAAGCAAAGGCATGCACAATCATGATTTGTCTTGTCTAGGCACACAAGAACGAACCGTTATTCTTTGTCAGCAATAGAATTGTATGTACAGTAATAACAATGTTGTTGTTTAGTTTTATGACAAAGAGAGAAATTCGCTTAAAGATAAATACTGGTTATATTATAGCAAGTACAATAATGCTTAAAATATTAGCACCCTTTTAGTCTGTTCACCAACATCCCGGCCCCCCTGAAACATTGTTTCAGATGGAGGGTAATACCGCCAATTTGGGGACATGCCGGATTATTTCACCTCGTTGCGTTTTGCTGAACATACCATTCCATCGGAACCAAGATAAGTCTCAATAACCTTAGCTAAGGGCCATTTCGATGGGGCGCAATTCATCTCGTGAACTACAACAATATCTCCTATAGAAATATTTGGTTGCCTACGGTTCCATTTCGGTCTTTGCTGTAATGAGGTGAGGTATTCTTGGTGCCACTTCTTCCAAAAGCCCTGAGACATATTTTGAACACGTTGCCAATAACTGAATCGATTTGGGTTTACGTTGGCTACATCACCCTCGTCAACCGCTGTATACGGGCGACCGATGAGGAAATGGACTGGGAATAGATAGCCAGATATATCCCTTAGATTTCCGGGAATTTCTGCCTGCAAACTGTTTTAAGGTGAATGGTCCCGCATAATTGCATCCCGTGTTTTCAAATGGAAATGCCTGACGGACTCGAACACTAGGCAAGTCTGCTATGAGCTGCTGAGTCGGTTTTTGGCGCTGATGAAAACGTTTGAGGCATCTACATATGTGTAAGTGATCTGATGAGGTTGCGAGCTCCCAGAACCTAATATGATTGTCGAACAATTAAGAATAAGGCTGTGACGCGAGGGTGTAGATTTCGTTCATGAAGATCTTCAAGGATGAGTTTTGTGATAGCGCTGTTCTTCGGGAGTATTACGGGACGTTGTGTTGCGTAGTCCAAGTTCGAGTTACCTAGACGCCCACCAACCCGAATCAAACCATTATGATCCACGAAAGGGAACAACTTTGAAAGGCGGGAAGACGAATGAATCGGACGTTGTTTTTGTAAAATATCTCTCTCTTCTTGGAAATAATTTTGAGCGTGTTTCGAAAGAGCCAATTTTGCGGTTTGTATCTCATCGAAAGATAAACATACAGAATGTATTATACAACGTCGTTTGGATAGGTAGAAAAATCGGTATATGTATCCAACAATGCGTATCAATTTTGTCCATTTCGAAATTCGGTCCACAAGGCTTTCTATTGGATTTGATTGATCAACTGTAGTCACCATTACACGATCAGATTTGAGCGCGAATATGGCTTCAGGCTCTGTAAATATATCAAAACTATTAGAACAATTTACTGGAGATTTGTATTTTATCTCATCGCTCAACCAATCTAGCCCGTTCCAGCAAAGTTTAAAGTTCATTAAATCCGCAGCTGTCATCCCCCTGGAAGCGCAATCGGCAGGATTTTCTTTTGAAGCTACATGTCCCCAAACATTCCTAGGTAAAGTGTCAAGAATTTTTGAAGTGCGGTTGGCCTCGAAAGTTTTGAGTTTGATCGGTGGCTGTGACAGCCACGCCAAAACAATAGTCGAGTCACACCATGCGCGAATATGAATTGTTTTGTTCGACAGAACTTCTTTGATTCGTTTCATTAGTCGGGAGAGTAGCAATGCTCGACACAGTTCCAATCTCGGCAGTAACTTCTGTTTTAAGGGAGCGATTCTTGTTTTTGCAGCAAGCAGTGTAATATGTGGAATGTTGCTTGTATCTATATACCTGCAGTATACGACTGCTGAGTATGCTTGCGTAGATGCGTCTGAAAACCAATGCAATTCCAATTTAATTGGGCTGTTGGTTACGAATCGGGGTATGTTAAAATGCTTAAGTAGTGTCAAATCGCTTCTTCGTTGTCTCCAAATTGATGCCAGATCCTCAGGAAGTTCTTCATCCCACGACAAATTACTTGACCATATTTTTCGCAAAAGTATTTTGAATTGAACTACAATTGGAGACAGTAGTCCCATAGGGTCGAATATTCGAGCCACATCAGATAGTACAAACTGCTTTGTTGAATTTTGTCTATCAGTAATATTGATTTTATACCCAAGACTATCGTCAATTGGCTTCCAATAAATCCCAAGAACTTTCCTAAGAGACGTCCTTTTCGGTATTAACAGGTAGAATGGGACAATTGGAAACCCATTTGCTTAATTCAAGTCCCGCTTCAGTCAATAAGCGTTGCAACTGATTTCGTTTCTCCTCGAGTTTCTTGTATGTGTCCGCCCCTTTATATAAGCATGTGCCAGTTGTTCTAAAACACGAGCAGCGAGGTAAGGAGCGCAAGCTGTTCCGTAAGTTACAGTACGTGGTGTATATTGATTTATTGGTTCCGCTGGATTTTCTCGCCAAACGATGAGCTGGTAGTTTTGGTGACATTCATCAACCCAAATTTGGCGGAACATTTTAACTATGTCCGCAGAAAATACGTAACGATGAAAGCGAAATCGAAGACATAGTGAAAATAAATCCCGTTGAATACTTGGTCCAATATGAAACATATTGTTCAGCAAATCGCCATTAGAATCCTGAAATGAAGCATCGAACACAACGCGAATTTTTTCGCCCAGTATAGGATGGTGTGGCAAATAAAACATTTTACCATCGACGTTGTCGATCTCAGATGGACTGATGCGACGCGTATGTCCCAGCCGTTCATATTCTCGCATAAACGCGGTATGTTGGAGACGAAGATTTTCGTTATTTTGTAATCGTTTTTCAACTCCATAAACCGACGTAGCGCTCCGTTAAAGGTGTTACCGAAGCGAGGATTTTCCACTTTGAATGGAAGTTGAACTATGTATTTCCCAAGTTTATCTCGTTTGTGAGTGGACTGGAAATGAGCTTCCACCTGAGCGTCGCTCGGATCCATGTTATGCCGATATTCGGATTGCTCAATTTCCCAAAAAAACCGCAGACATCGTTCAATATCCACTGTAGATACCAAAGACGCAGTACGATTAACGCAAAGGCGAGGTACGACGCACGTAACCACCCAGCTGAATATTGTTGAAATGGCGATAGTGTTACCCTGTTGATCGAAGAGATGGTCAAATGTAAAAATGTTCCAGATATGCTCAAGTCCAAATAGAATATCGATGGGTGAAGAGACATTATAATTGGGATCAGCCAAGGAGAGATTTTGGAGGAGACTTCTGTTCTGATTATCGAAAGATGAACCGGGCAGATTAGTAGTAATGTTTGAGAGAATATGAACTGTTGCATCTAGGGAATGTTGAAAGTCACGCGACTGCACATTAATTTGGCAACGACCCCGAGTAGTGTCAGCTTGTACCGGCGAAATACCATTGACGATGATTTTGCAATGTGTACGGAGAAGACCCAACCATTGCACGCAAGATTCCGTTATGTACGATAATTTGAAGGTACAGTCCAACAAAGCTCTGCAGGTTACCAATTCGCCACATCGATTTTTTACATCAAGCCATACCGTAGGTATAATGAAATTTAGATCGATTTTTGCTGTAGAGGTATGTAAAGCAGATGAAGACAATGAGACTGGATTCGCAACATTTGCTCCCGATGACCATGGAACGGCTGCGTTGTTTGGCATTGTAGTAGGATTTGATGTTGGCTGTTCTGCTATGGGAGCAGTTGAAGCTGCAGCTACATGGAGAAGCGAATGATGGCGACGACGACAATCTCTACGGCGGCTCTTAGATGAACAGTTCAAGACAGAGTGACCTGCTCGGAGACAGTTGTAGCATAATGACGACTGTTGTACGAATGAACGTCTCTCGGGAATTGATAGTAGTAGAAAAATTGGACATTTATAAATTGAGTGATCAGATGATTTGCATTTGGAACATATTATTGATTTTTCATCTGTACTCAGCAGACATTTGGCAGAATTAGAATTACCTTTCGAAGGATATTTTGGTTGAGTGTTTGATTTACGGTTACAGAGTTCCAATTCTTCAGCTCGAGTATCAAGAAAAGATAAAAAATCTTACATAGATGGTTTGGTATTATCCCGACTATTATGAATCCAACGGCTCTTTGTAGCGGAGTCCACTCGTGCCAATACCAAATGTATCACCCAATAGTCTCGTTTATCTTGCCCTATTGCATCCATACCACGAATAATTTCATTAGCACCATCTGATATTTTTCCTATCAGCATGCCATTTTCAATCGCTGTAGTTGGTAGCGACATAAATGACTCGATGAATGAATTGACGATATGTTTTGGACGATCGTACCTATCATTTAGTCGAATCCAAGCTGTTTTATAAGCGGCTTCGGTAATAGGAATATGTTGGATTAATTTTACAGCATCATCTTTCAATACTGATTTTAGGTAGTGAAACTTTAGGGTATCTGACAACCTAGCCTTTGGGTCGATAGTGCTTTCGAAGAGTTCTTTAAATCTAGGCCAATCTTTGTACGTGCCTGAAAACGGCGTAATGTTTATCTTGGGCAAGTCGTGATGCTTCGAAGTAAGAATAGCAATCTTTTCCAAAAACGCAGCCTGTTGCTTCGCTAAGTCCTCCACAGCTGCTATTGGACTCGGGACTGCTGGGTTCAATGGTGTATACTTTCGTCTCAAGCCATAAAGTGTGCCACGAGCGGACACGTATTTTTCTTCGTAGTCGATGAAGTCAACATCAGGATCAGGAAAATCGTCTTGATCCTTGAATTTATACATTGCGTTCGTGCATCTAATAAATTCCTTCCAGACATCTTCCAGCCTATCCAAGCGGCTCAAGATCAGCTTATATGTCCATTGTTCCTGAGACTCCCCGGAGTGCGAAGCCATCCTAGTCAATGAACCCTTCAGACGGCCTCTATACATAACTAATGTTGATAAGTCTTCACTCATGATGTATCGATGACTTGATGTCAATGTTGTCAAACCAGGCACCGCTTGTATCCCACAAATGTCAATGTTCCTGTTCCCGGCGGTGATTAAGAAATTAAAGCAATGTCCTCTACAATCGCAGATAAAAACAATTCGGCTCGCGAAGGAGCAGTTAATATGATGACAAATTAAATAAACCAAGACTATGTTTTTGATAGCAGGTACAATTTTATACTTTATTCGCGAGATGATCCCGTACAATTCCAAGAACACAAGAACGAACCATTACTCTTTGTCAGCAATAGAATTGTATGAGACAAACAGTAATAACAATGTTGTTGTTTAGTTTTATGACACAGAGAGAAATTCACTTAAAGATAAATACTGGTTATATTTTAGCAAGTACAATAATAGCACACTTTTAGTCTGTTCGCCAACATAATTTTTTTTTGAAATTTGATTACTAATCCGTTGATTAAACGCTCAGACACAACATTGACAGATCAGCATCACCGGAGGTGAAAATAATCACTTCTCATCTGCGAAAAATAACGTATCGGAACATTCAAATTTTGTAAGTTTTAAATCGTATGCACCAAACAATCAATAATCTACAAATTTACGTAGTATTACCATCCCAATATTCATATACTTTTGTTTAGTATTGTCCTCTAATAATTCCAATTAACATACGGTTCAGTTTTTTATGCCAATTTATTCACAATTTATCTTATAAAGACAATAAGAAAATGTAATCAAAGGGTTTGTTCAATTCCAATGAAAAGAATAACCATAAATATTGACAAGTTTTTATACATATGTAAATATGCTTAATAACATACATATTTTCATTTATATCAGTAGTGTAAATCCATCACATGCTTCCACTTCAGTCCTCTGGTTGTACTAGGACCATCGATGGGATAACCAATATATATTTCGCCGTTTAATTTTAAGGTGTTGGTGATTTGCGTTTATGTGTGCTTTCCAAGTAAGTCGTTTATCTAAGAAGATGCCAAGATCCTACAAGCAGCAGGACAATTAAGAATGTTTTTTTTCCAGATTTGACTTCTACATCCCATTTAAAGAACCCCTATTCGGTAGTTATTTGGTGCAATAATTGCCGTATCATCAGCGTATGATGCTACGGTAATGTTGCTGATAATTGGCAAATTAGCTATAAGTGTTGTATGCAAAGCATATCCGAGGACGCTGCCCTACGGAATACCAGCTTTTATTTCGTGGAGCATTAAAATATCATCATTGATCCCTTTTGAAAACCAAGAAAAAATTGCGCAGGTAACAGGTAAAAATTTACACCGAGATAAAGTTCTTGCTGAAATTCTGGACAAATATAGCGTGTGAGACTTTGCGTGTTCCTCTATTCAGCCATTATAGGTAGTTTGCCTAGAATTCTATGTGTTTGAATGTGCGCACAGTACATTCTTCAAATATGTCTCTATTTCAATATCCTGTTCATCTGACAATGCCGATGAATTCCTCCCGAGAATACTCATTGATGTTTCAGGGCTTAAGATACCTGTCGTTGTCTTGTCCGACTACATGTCTGACTTTTATCTGTGTCGAATTCATGATCTGCGATGAGTTTCCCGGCAGACATTTACGGCATTTAGCAGTAACAGTGTCGGGTTCACCACATTTATAACAAAATATTTTCCTTTTCATGGAACGGCAGTCTTTAAAGCCACAGCTTTAATTTCTGTAAATCCAGCACGCAATTTTGGTAACGAACACCTCGATTTCCTTCAAAACCTTCTCGAAATATTTCGAGTTTCTTTTCGGAAAAAATGTCTTTCAGCTGCTAAGCACTCAGTGCCTAAATGCTCGACAGACGACCCATTTATGGGTAATTTAGCCATTTTAATTATTTCATATTCTGGTGTAGTTTGGAGCAAAGAATATTTAAACAGTAGAAGTTCACGAGGGTTTTATGTGAGTCTCGCCATGAAGTCCTTACCCACTAGGCATATTACAATGCTATTGCCAACGCCCACCTGGGACAGCCAAGTAAAAACTTGGGCTATCTAGGAAAATTGGGTGACAATTTTGGTACTACCGCATATTGTCAACCCTTTTCTTCGCAGCCAGAAGATACCAAATTGATTATGCTAGTATGGAACATAATCCCCATTGGCGGAGGTGAGGCCTATCTTACCACCTCTGCTACTCTGTGATTCTGTAGCACCTTGTTGCAATGCAACTCCACATTCGAGCTTTAAACAGTAGAAGAAGTCCACGAGGGTTTAACGTGGGTCTCGCCGTGAAGGCCTTACTCACGGTGTGCGACACACTGGGCATATTACAATGCGATTGCCAACGCCCCCTGGGATAGCCAAGTAAAACTTGGGCTATCTAGGAAAAGGGGCTGACAATTTTGGTACTACCGCATATTGTCAATCCTATTTTCGCAGCCAGGAGATACCAAATTGATTATGCTAGTATGGAACACAATCCCCATTGGCGGAGATGAGGCCTATCTTACCACCTCTGCTACTCTATGGGTCTGTAGCACCCGGTTGCAGTGCAACTCCACATTCGAGACCACATTCCTTTTGATTTTGTCATTGCAATCTGGTTAAATATGGTGGCTTAGTTGCGCTCACACCGAAATTTTACATGAATTTTTCTTATGAAGGTAGGTCAAATAATTGTTTTAAGTTTGCCTTGCTTTAAGTTTGCCTTATTAAAGTTAAGTATTCCTGTTTCTGCGCTCTTTTATTTTTCTTAACTTTCCTTTAGTTTTTCAGCAAAATGTCACCCATTCTACAAAGGATAACACAATTTACTTAAAAATAAGCAGACTTCCACACTTCACCTTTGTTATGTAACGATTTACACCAAATATAGCACCCACGCTATGTAACACATCAGCACTAATGATGCGGAACACTACATCATTTTGTTACCCCATTTTTTAATAAATTCCCTGTAACTACATTAACCTTTGTAGATATTATTTCAGATTCAATTCAGACATTTTTCAAAATTTTCAAACTTTAAATTGGTGATTAACATTTCAAAAATGAATCTACTTTCTGTGACTTATCAATGCTCTTTAATTCCGAATAATCTGGCAAATCCACCAAATAGCAATTTTCTATTTGGACGATGTTATATCGTTTGCGGTACCGAAGTGGTAATACATAGTTACAGATGATATATTTCTGCCAAATATTTAATTTATTTCACCTGCAACAAGTACACGCGGGTAAATACTGTTTAAGATATTTACTCCTATTTTTGTGTAGGCACACTGTACTGATTTTCAATACATGTAATGCCACCTGGACAAAGTATGCTAGAATGAAAAGTGTGAAGGCACTGTACTGAATGAAAAAAGTCTCTCAGACTACTGCCGCTTGTCGAGACTCAATTCTTTATAATAACTACATTCAAAGACTTCTTCTCCATAAGGAAGGCGCAATCTCGAGAAGGCGGTGCCAAAACTAGCAGACCTAATAAAGAAGACACAAAAATGTTGGGAAAATTTTCCTTTATATATCACCATAAGGTCAATATACTTTTTATAGCGATATTCAATAGCTTATATATTCTGTACTCCCACGTCCTCAAGGAGATGCCTGGTCCAACTCCTGTCTGTAGCGATGCAGCGTTGTTCCAGGGTCGCGTTAAGCTCATCGTCTTTGGAGACAAGCGCTCTGTTCAGTGCTATATTGCAGCTTTGAAGAAGATGGGCGAGGTGTGGCCAGGGGCAGCTATGGATGTCATCAACAAAGAGGACATCCCGACCCGACCCATGGCACGTCCATGGTTGTACTTCACAACTGGAAGATTGGTCGATTGGATGAGGAAGATGGGGCTCGCAGGCATGCGGTATTTATTTTAAATGCCGAGTCCCTCCCGTGTCCCGTCGAATCCAAGGGTCTGCTGTCTTACGGATTCAGCCACATCCAACTGAATGTCTACAATAGTGACAAGGGATGCCAACCGACAGATACCGCATCGGAAATACTGATGCGATCTTGTCGCAAGTGCCAAGTGTGTAGCGGGAAAGAACTAGCGTCTCGTCATTTTTTTCTGCACTCGAGTGCGTGGAGGGGCTCTTCGTCACAAATCCGTACGAGAAAATTTGGGAAGAGGAGCTTCTCACAATCTCAAAGGAGGATATGGATGTACCGGTGGTGGAGAAATCTGATGGTAACCTCTACCACCTTAAAGCTGCATCCGTAGCTCTGATACACCTTCTGATGCAAGAAGGTGTAGATATTGTCCTTATTCAGGGGCCTTAGATATGCGGCAGCAAAGTTTGCGGATTAAGGACTCCTGATTTTAAGATAATCTTTAGTACAGGTGAAGGTGTACACAGATCCTGTCTACTTGTGGAGAGCAATCTTAATATTTTCCTTTTTCCTTCTTTAAGTAGCGAAGATATGACAATGGCTAACCTGGAACACGACGATTCCCAAACGGTGAAAACCGCTGGAAAAAACCCGATTGTGGGCAGTGATGCCAATGCGGACCATCAAATCTAGTTTATTGCCCTTATTGAGTATTATTGAGTACAATTATTGAGTATATTGTAAGTACTGACCTAACAATTTGTAACATGGGTGATGAACCCACATTCATCATCAGAAATAGACAAGAGGTGCTGGATGTTATTCTTGTTTCTGGGGAACTAGCTGATAGGATTGGAGAATGGAAAGTTTTTGACATTTTATTGAAACTTTTAGGTAATCAATTGACAATATTTAAACAATATTGTAATGAAGTATTTCATAAATGGAATGTGTACGTCTCAAAATACGTCCACTGCTCATAAATAATGTACTGAATTTGCGCAATTTTGCAGTGAATATTCGCATCTTTTATAATACTGTTCTTCAATAACTACATCATCAGTTAAGGTCGATCTTTACATATTAAGTGCTACCGAATACAGGTTTTTACTAATGAATAAATTGTACAATCGTTGAAAAAAAACCTAAGAAGGACCATTATTGTTGGGTGCACTTTTTCCGCTATGAGAAACACTTGTGCCACCTGCTGTTCATAATGTGGACGACGCTGTATTAACCTATCTAGGGGGAGCCTTAGAAAAATATGTAGTATATGCATTTAGTGGTTTCAAAACCGTTTGTCTAACAAGGCTATTAAATGTCTGTCATCTGAAGTGTTATTTATTTAGTGAAAGGTTTGCCATTTACGTACATGACTCGTTTAACAAACGAATAACGCGTAAAACAGGAAAAACTGCAAAAGTGGTGTTTCAAGCGTGGGCTTTCAATCGAACAAAATTTTCTTAGCGATGAAGGCCATTATTCACTCGGTGGTTGCGTCAACAAACAAAATTGATTAAAAAGAAGTTATCTGAATTTCGTATTATAGTGCAATTGGTGCGCCACCCTGTATTAGAAGAGTACTTCAGGAACGGAATAACAAATAAGTATACACCCTAAAATGTTTCATTACAGTCTATGTTTATAGTTAATTATTTCATTAATATTAAATTCGTCCTCCAATGAGCCTCGTTGGGCGATAATAGGCTGACCTCCTGCATAAGTTGACCACTAAATGCCTTAACCGGTGATATCTAACATAAGCAAGTTTAAGTACATATAAATACTAAAAAATAGCATTTTGAAATATATATAATTTTTATGGATTTTGTCACAGTTGAATTTTGTTCGAAAAAAATTGAGAAACAAATTTCCAAAGTTTCTGCTCCAACATCTCCATTCTGTGAAAATTTGGAATCTCCACTTGCATTGCTCATTTTGTTACTGTGGGTCGTTTATTTTATTACAATTTCTAATTGTCTGACTTAGCCGATTGTTAATCTGATTCAAAGCCTTGGCCTTGGTGGCAGTGAAACGCCAATGAAATAAACGATGGGATTACTTTGTCCCACAACACCAAAGAAATGACACCGGCATAGGTCCCCATATTGTTTATCTAAGGGTTTTTAGATAATTCGCGAAAATTAAACGAAATGAAATGCGGACTTAATTATGCGGCCAGTTAATTCGGTGATAATTTTACAGTATTTTCATATTTTTTTAAATAGTTTCTTATAAGTAACAGTATAACACATATTCTACAATTTCCCACGTTCCCACGTTCTTAAAAATAAGGTTTGTGCTCCCTCGACGAACCTTATTACCTTCAAATAAGAAGAAAATTTGTCGGTTTATTCATTGCTGTGTTCTTATCCAGTGAAGTGTAATTTCAGAATTGGACCAAAAGATTACTCTCGATTCTGCCAGTAGTTTTGGACTTCACGTTGGACCATAATATCGTCAGTAGTTAGGCGGCGCATAGCTCGAGTCTGGGTAGCGTACGTGTTTTCGAAGGAGCAACTTTTGATTTGCTTGTTAATAATCGGCAGAGTGGTTTGTTAGAACCAACTTTCCTCACGTAAATACATCAGCCGTATGCTCTTATAGACGCATCTGCGAAACCATGTATTTGGGTACTAGAATCAGAATAAGTTAGAACGTGTCTTGGGATTTGAATGCTATCAAGTTCACACAAATTCTGTTTGAAATGTCCCCATGAGGTATGGAGATGAATTGAGATTGATTCGTCCCAGTTTATCTTCTTGTATCAAAATTTTGGCCTTAGTTACCACTGGGCACAGTAATCCTAGGGGGTCAAAAAGTCTTGAAATGACCGATAATATATTCCTCCTTGTAGCTTTGAAGATTTGAAAAGTATTATCCAAACGATATTATAATACATCGATCTTAGGAAGCCAATATGTGCCCAAGGCTTTTATAAAATCGTTGCTTGCAACATGGTGCTCGAATTCGATGAACCGCAGAAAGAACCAATTGCTGCTGAGAACGTCGCCTGCTGAAAGTTTCGGTGTTTTCCTCAATACTTGCTTGCACTCGAGCAATGGTCACTTCATTTCGAACTGTACGAGGTCTTCCAATTGGTAAATTGTTGGAACGCTAGGAGCATTTCGAGCATGAAAGAAATTTCGATGTGACCTGAATAATCGAATGCTGACTTTCAAAATAAAATTGAACAACTTTGGTTCTTCGTTCAGTGCTGATCCTTTCCATCATAAATTTGCCAAGTATTATTTAGTTAATTCTGTAAAGAGGCGAAAAAAAAACTTAAACAACAAATGTTTCACTGATAAAATCTTAGCGTTACTTATACGCCACCCTATACATCTGCAGATTTTCACGCCACAAAATCAACTGGAAGTTTCTGCCGGCCTCGCCAATTAACACTTGATTGTATATTATTTCAATATCAGAATTGCAAATTTATGCAACCGAAAGCGGATAAGTGTGGGAAATAGCTCTTCTTCCACCGTAGGTCTGACCATTAATTGGTCATTAACTGAACGTTATGATGTCGTTTTAAGCGAGGCATCGAAAACCACCCGAAGTTTTGTTGCTAAACTTTTGGGGCGCAACACATATTGGTGGGGTATGAAATAGTGAGGTTTGTTTATGTTTATGTTGTCTGCAATGGACGTGTGGCCCAAATCAATGTATTCCTTCATAAAGGCTCTATACATATCTCTGACTTGAGGATCCTTTGGCAACCGACGCTCCAATGAGATATAGCGTCTTTTCGCGAAATGACCCAAAAGGTTAGGGTCATCCTTAAAAGGCAGGGCCACTTCAAATCTGGAAATATTCTTGTTATTTTATTGAAAGAACGCTTTCCCCATTAGAATTTTTTTCTAATTCCCAAAATCTCTGCATAATAGAGTTCAGAGAATACTCGTTTTCAGTTACGCTGGCGTGACATAAAGTTAATTTAACATAGTGCTAACTATTATATCTTCCAGATACCACCTATCCTAGCATTGTCTTTATAAGTTTAGGATAGTATCTCGATACGGCCGATACTTAATAGATCGAAAAACATATTGGCTCCTATTAACATATCCAATATTTGTGGTTTGTAGAATAAAGGGTCCACTAGCTCAATATTATTTGGAATACTACAGTCAACAGTAGAAATTTCTTTATACGGCTGGTATTTTGAAATGGGAATGGAAATGGGTATTCTGTTCGGGATTTAAAGGTTGCCTCAACACCGGATTTAGCATGTGAAGATGACTTGCCAATACCTATCAACTTAAGGTTTTTTCAATTTTTTTCAATTTATTTGTAGCCGTTGAGCCAGTTCCTCGGTCACAAAATTTGTTTGTGAGCCGGAGTCCAATAACGCTCTTGCGTGGACATTACATTGTCTTCACCAGAAGAGTGATGGACAAAGGCTCAAGAAGTGAAGAGCTGGTCTTGATTTGCACTAGTCGCTTCAGTTGCGCTATACTGTTGCAGCAATGTATTGTACGAACGACTACAAACTCGGCATTTTTAAGCTTTGGAATTAGTAACTGCGTGACCCTTTTTTAGACAGTTAATGCATGCTAGAACGCCTTTGATATAATTAAATCGTTGTTGTACCGGTACTGCCGAAAATGATGGACAAGTAGACACACAATGTTGTGAAGACCTACAAAACAAACATTTTGTTTCATTTTTCTTTGTCTCTGTTTGGCAAGAAAACGCATTGGCTTTATTTTTCTAAAATTTTCGATTTTCCTCGATCATGTTATCTTGGGTCTTGGACCTGCTGCATCTACAGCTGAAATATGTTCATATCTTTTATTCAAAGGGTGATTGGATCAACTTTTGCCATAACTGGAGGAATAATAATAGCATTAGTTATGCTCTTATCATCGCTGATTGACAAAAGTGAGTCATAAAAAGCCAAAACTGTTTCAATCATGCTTCTCAAGGCTGAAGACGAAGGCTTCGAAATTTCTTGCAAGTCAAATAATTTTGAAATATTTTCCAAGAATATAAGACATGGTTTGTCATAAACTCTGTTGAAATTTCCCAGAATAATAATTTTCATAATAATTGGATTAATTTTCACTGATTGCTTGGTACACCTTCACCGTTCCTAAAGGTTCATCCGAAAGACACGATATCAAATGGTTGAATTTCTCAATGTCAGTTAATATTGGACTATTGTCAACTAAATTTTCGGTTCGGCTCTAAAATTTGTATATTTCGAATATTTTCCGCTAAATTTGAGAAGCTGCATACTCGGAAGCCTTGCTTGGTGAGCTAGAAAGGATATGATGGAGTTACTAAAACTTGCCTTTCTGTTATTGCCCAATTTAGCAAGAAGCAGACTTTTCATTGAAAAGCATAAGTCCTCTAACTCATTATAGTTCGATAGGATTGGCCGAAATCGTTCTATCTTTTTATTGACTGTTTAATCCGCGAAATATTATTTATCACAGTGGCTTTTTGCAATATTAAAACATTCATACTGCTTGTTCTTCAGGGAGTTGATTGATGACTACGTCCACCAGACATTTTGAAATAAAATTCGAATTTATTTTGATAAATTACAATTTGTATGTTTTAGGCCGAAATGCCAATTAAGTTCACAACAGCGAAAATACTAGTAAATTGCTGTAATATACAGAAGAATTTTTCTATATTTGCAAATAGATCACTTTTTTCTCAAAATTACACACAACGTTCTTAATCAGCTTTATTACCCACGTCGAGTTAAATGGAACACCGTGAAATTAGTAACACTTTAAAAATACTTTAAAAGACGGATAGCAAGAGGGATGATTAAACAAAAGTAAGTAAATAAACAATTCCGTGTATCATTTAATTGTTAAATTGCGGGGAAAACGGGAAAATGAGGTGAAATCATGATAAACCGTATTTATAAGAACATGTTGAAAGCGCAATGGCGACAATTGTGTGTATGTGTGGTTTTTTTTTTTTTGCAAAATTGTTGTGATCGCGAACCTCTCAAGTAATGCACCCTGTATATCAGGTTCATTAAAATCATTCTGAAAGATCTGAATAAAAATGTGGTGCGTTTCTTTTTGTGCTCTAACAACTCTAACCCGACATCTTCATAGGAGGCCTTAATGGAGATCTGCCAACACTTCTAGGGATTTGTAATATGGGAAGATTACAATACGAATAACTAGCTAATAACTAACCAAATCATTTTCAAAACCCGATGAAAAATTGACATACACCACGAAATTGGGAAATTGGGGAAATCCGAACTTCAACCGATTCCCCAGTTTATACTAAATTTTACTCTCATCTGTCTTTGTAAAAGTTTGAATTTGAGAACCAAGTCAAGAAATTGCTAAACAATAGAATTATACAACTGACGAGATCACCATACAACTTCCCGGCATGGGTCATCGACAAAAAAAAACCTCAGCGGAATAAACGATTCAGAATGATGTTAAACTACAGAAAATTAAACTCTGTAACAATCTAGGATAAATATACCATCCCGGAAATATCAGATGTCTTGGCAAAATTGGGAAACAGTAAATACTCCTCGATATTACACCTTAAAAATGGATTCCCCTTCAAAGCACCGATATTGGCAAAATGGTATTCTCTACATATTAATAATGATAAATACGAGTTCACTAGCTTACCGCTCAGTGCTATACGAAGATTGATGATGACATAGTCATTTATATAAAATCGGAAGATCATATTCGGGATTTTGAAAATATATTCAACGCATTAGAAGATGCTAACATCAACTGGACAAGTGTCATTTTTTAAACAATTAGTAGGCTTCTCGTCATTTATACTTATTACAGGCTAGAATTAAGACTATCCCAGATACGGGATACTTAAAGAGTTCTGATCCGGTTATTACCGTCGTTTCATAAGGGACTATGCCAAGCTTGTTAAACCTCTGACATCATCGTCATATATCCAAAATAACATAGAGCTCAATGCGGATGCATTGTAGTATCAAAAGATTTATTGTTATCCTACCCAATCTATGAAAAATATTTTGAGGTGACAACCGATGCACTAACTTTTGCTCTTGGAGCTGTCTTCTCTTAAGGGCACGAACCCACCATCTTTATTTCAAGGACGCTAAATAAGGCCGGGGAACACTGCACGCCAACATCTGAGCCCTCAATTCTTTATTAAATTTCCTATATACGGCAAAGCTGAAGATGTTCACAGACCACCTACTCCTGACCTAACCAATAAGAACAGCAATATCAATATGAAGCGAAGGAAAACTGTGCTGGAGAATACGATTCTATGAACTATTCTATGAACCAAGGAAAAATAAAGTAGTTGCTGATACGATCAACAATGAACAATTAAATGAACAATGAATAATTAAATGAAGCTGAAGCTTAGATTTATGAAAGAGGATCTAACCAACATAAGATATTTGATACCATGGGCAAAACGGAATGATGTAAATTTAGTCCTTTAGCAGAGAGTAAATAAAGTTAGCACTGAACAAACCAGCAGAGGATAGTATCCTATTTGCATAAACAGAGGAGGCCCTCGAATTCTCAAATATTAAAGTTTTCTGCAGTCAAGGAGAACTCCTCTATATTATTGTAATCCCTCCCAATAGCAAGGAACATTACGTTGACATTATTATTAACGATTTTAACGATAATGAATCTGTCAAAGGAACATTTTTCATCAAATTTCATACCGTAGCGCTCAAGATAAATAATAAATTGTACAGAAATTTAAAAGTTCCAAGTTCCAGCGACAATACAGCGAACGCCAGTTTAGGGTGAATTTTTAAGCCTATTATCCTTGGAATCCATTTGCACATTTACCATACTACATGCACGAACTTAAGTCAGAATCAGTTTCCACTAAAAGTATCTCTTTCTCTTTATTTGCCTTCTTTGCCATATGCCTGTGATGTAGCTTCATACGAAGAAAAAAGAAAAAGTGATAACATGAAGGTAATACAAGCACCGGTCGCTGAAAAGGAATTGCATGAGCCAGGGCCATAAGGAATTGAAGTACCCTTTTTAAACAAGAAGGAGTTTACGTGAAATAAGTTCGTTAAAAGAATTGGTGCAATGATTAAATCCAAATATGTCACAAAACATGTCATGTTTTGAATTTAAATTTCGCATCAGTACAGCATCTGGCTTGAAATTACTTTCTCAGCGTTCACTAGAATTAAGCAAATAAATTTCGTATTCTTGAGTTTTCATTCTTAAGCTATGAGTGTAAAGTCCACAACTTTTGGAACAAAACAAATTCGTCAAATTTCGATGATAAGTAAAGCTCAAATGTTTTATGCTTTCTTAGTACGAGCTAGCTTAATTCACATAAGCCCAATTTGTCCTGCTTATGTTTTGGCGAACAAAAACAATCAGTAAACTTTAGTATGTGCATGTCCATCACTATCCGTGCATATGGATGCATACTGTCTGTCGGTCCATACTACCCACTCCTATATTAGGCTACCTTTTTGATCACTTTATAAGATTCTTAAAAATTTTGTCAGAGTTTCAATATAATCTTCGACTTTGTACCCTGTAGCACTCAATTTTTTTTTTTTTTTCCATTTGGTTTTTTCATATTGTCGCGGCCTGAATCTCGCTTTCGAACTTGTTTTTTTTTTTTTGAAGGTGTTTGATCAACAACTCTTATAAAATTTCTGAAAGCTCGCATTTTGTTTATATATTAATCCTTGATGTATTCTTTGCGCTTCTACTAGGCGTTTTGTTTAAAAGTTATTGGATATTATATTTCCATCAATTGTAAGCATTTTGTACGCATATTTTGGTACGTATATTTTGTACTGTTAATCGGTGAATTCATTCTATTTGTCCATTCCTATGTGGTTTTCCCGTTGCAGTCAATAAGCGTTTGGTATTCTCACTCGTACAATAATCTTCGAAGCAATTCGCACTGAATGGGGCATCTCGGTTTGTGATCGATTTAAGCGGGTCTTCCCCTTTATCCGTTGGGTTGGGCTAGCTTTATTTGTTGCCCCTCTTCGCTTCAGTTATGACACATTCTTCACAACTTTTGAGGGAAATATCGGTTTTGGCTTTTACCTTAGGAATGCCTAAATGTTTTTCAATTAAATCTTTTGGTTTTCTGGTAGAAGTACGTTCTTGTCCATGCTTCATTTCAGTTCTTTCCTTTTCAATGCTCGAAGTCATTATGTAAAAAGTGTAGCTAATTCAGCTGAGTGCACTCGGCGCGTATTTTTCAGAGCGCTTTGGTAATTTCCAGTGATTGAGTTTAGATACAGAGTGAAGTTCTCGTATGTAATTGTTTTGCTTTTGACCTCACACAACAGTGCGGTTGCTGTGTTTGTGTCGTGCGGGGAACGACAAGGTGTTTTCGTTTCGTAAACAACTTGTTATAGTGAAGGTTCGTGGGCGAGTTGTTGCTTGACAGCAACAGAACTAGTTTGTTTGCGACTTAGCAAATTTTAGTGATTTGATTTGTGGGCTTTGCAGTAGATATTGTTGCCATAGAATAGCGGCATATCTTTGGGTGAGTAGAATGAGGTCTAGTCTTAGTGTTAGTTAGCGATTGTGTTTGTTAGCCGTATGGTCAACAAGCGCAATAAATAGGCGACGGCTGATTGGGAAAGTACAGAAAAGAATAATGGTACAAAGAATAAGTGAGAGAGCCGTTGACGACATGTGCCCTTTTCAATTTGGCTTCACAAGGGGCCAACATGTTGAGGATGCCTGGATGCACATCCAAAGATGCGTAAGCGAATCAACTGAAAATTACATTCTTGGTGTTTTCATTGACTTCAAAGGCGCATTCTATTACCTGAGGTAGGTGAGGGCATTGGGAAAGCTTCAGTAGATGGATTGCAGGATTCCATTTGGGGGCCATTTATAGGAAACTCATGATGGGTCCATTATTGCGGAAGCTAAGTGATCAGTGCAAAGTGCATATGCATATGATTTACTCATCATGGTTGAGGCGATAGTTAGGCAATAATTAGGATAAGACCAACATAAAGCTCTTGCGGGGGACCAACATGAAGCTCTTGCTGTGTGTTGCCATGGCAACTTAAGCGTCTCCTGTGTGGTACGAATCGGTGAAGTTTGCATTCGGGTATCGTAAGATTCTCTCTCGTCAAACAGTGGTGTTATTGGCTTGTAGGTAGTGTATCGCATGGTATCAACAGATTCAGGTACTGATAGGTGCCGCTCCGCTGGATCTTGCTGTTATTCGTCGTGCGACAAGGTCAGGAAAGGGTATGCACTGGCAGCAATGGACAGGCCTATTGAAGGGGTAAAGAGCAAGTGCAGGGCTGAACTAAGGGACCTTTTCGACGCATGTGTCTTGTTGAGATGACAAATACGATAGGAAGACCGTCCTGGATTCAGATTTTTGTCAGATGTTAGGTTCTTTGGCAGAAACCCTGATCTTGGTTTTAACCTGTTTTGGTTTCTTACTGACGGGACATGGACCACTCAATGCCTTTCTGCATAAGAGAGCGAGTCGTGCAATTGCGGTGCTCCGATCGAAGACCTGCGGCATGTGTTGTGCGAATGTCCCTTATATGCAGATATAAGGGACAGCCAGGGATTAGTGACAATTAGGTCAGGTGATGACTGGATAGTCAGCAATATGTTTTCTCCCCAGGACGTAGTTGTTGGAAGTGAGTCTGCTGGCCTTTTCAAGGCAGTCTGACCTTAGAGTTGGGCAGCTGCGAGACTATTCGGATCAGGCTGATCCCACAATATCGTTCAGCCTGATATGATGCTCGTTTGCAGGGGCACCAGTTGCACCAGACCCATAGAGTAGTAGAGGTGGTAAGATAGGCCTTACCTCCGCCAATGGAAATTATGTTTCATACTTGCGTACTCAATTTGGTGTCTTCTGGCTGGAAGAAGGGGCTGATAATTGTGGTAGCATGCTCCCAAAATGTTCAACCCCTATTTCCAGGTTGTCCAAGTTATCTTGGTTATCCCAGGGAGGCGCTGGCATTCGCATTGTAATATGCACAGTGTGTTAAGCATGCCGTGGCTGATCCTTCAGGACGAGACTCACATTAACCCCCCGCGGGCTCTGTCCAAGTAAAGCTCTCCTGGTCCTCTTTTAGTCGATGTTACAAAATATTTGGGATCATTAAGTAATGTCCATGTATCGACATGCCTCTATCCAGATCCCGATCAATGCTCCATTTCGCAATTAAATTTCGTTAAACTCGCAGAGGTAAGATGTTACATTCAAAATTTTATCCACGGCTCTGTACATTCTAGGCAGGGAAAAGTTAGTGACTGTACAAATCCTTTCTGTCGATTGCTTAATATTTGAGTTTTCGATAATTTTCATTGAGCAAAGAGAGCGGGCGAGAAAAAAACCTTCTCATGTTGCTAGAGAATTTCTCTCCATTGTAATTCCGGCGAATAAATAGAAAATGTGAACATACCATATTCCAGAGAAAAATTTTTCGATATTGCACAAAAATCATTTGTGTTTTATTGTTAGAAAACACTTATAAACATTGGTACACATTGATTTTTTATAGCAACACTGCCACCCAATTCCTTCTCTTTTGTTTTCTTTGTACTCCCTCCCTCATGTTATTATTATAAGCTCTTTTTGCTAATAGTCTCAATTTTCACTCTAGAGATAATTGTTGCCTCTGTATCTAATTTTTGCTGTGCTTTCTCTTCTTATACAAGATTGGTAAATCTACGTAAACCACATGATGATGTTGTAGTTTTCTTGATGTAACCATTTTCGTCCCCTATGATCATGGCGCTGATGTTGCCACTTTCATGAATGAAGATTCTAGGCGCTCGCTGCCGTCGTTGTCATTTTTCAACTTGTACATAAGTACAATCTGTCCCACTGACGTTTTGGCGATCAACAGTTAAATTAGCAAACGTCCTTATTTAGTACCGTATGTGGTCCATTAAAATGGATGCACACTGTTCGTCAGTCTGTATTACGAGCCTACATCTACATGTGTATATTTCCTTCCTATGATGGTGGATTTGGTGGAAAGTTAAAAGAAACAATTTTATTTTTCAATTGTCCTCCTTCTTCTTTCGCTTCTTTGTTTTTGTTCCCGTATTAAAATTTAGTCACATTTTTATTTTTCCTACGCCTTTATAATTTGTTGCTGTTTAGCTAATTCCGTATATCCCCGTATAGACCATAGGATTCATATGGCGAAACAACTACATATACGATATGCCGCACAAAATTCAACCCTCTTTGCGTTCGATTGCACATAATTTAGTAAAATTAGGCACAAAACAGGCGTTGGGTAGACCCAGACCTAAAAATGAAATGAGCTACATTGCCATGTCCCTTTTGGTTACCCCTATCCAAGAGAACAAATTTGACAGAATATAAACTAAAGTTGTGTTTTAAATCGAATATTTTATTTAGAGGTAAAACTGGGTGAGTATAATTTCGTATAGTGAAATAAATTATATCATTCTGGCAGATGCAAACAAAAATTTTCACAGGCGCTGCTATGGAAAGTGTTGGCATCCGTGTTAAAGTCTCGTAAGTACAGTACAATTCCTTACTGCTTGCATGTGTTAGTGTTTGTTTTTCATATGACATTTTTGCCACATAATTGTACCTTCATAAAACAAAACAAAAAAAAAAAGCAAATGATACGCGCTCAATCACAACGCAATAAACAAAATATTGTTAAAAGCGAAACTTTTCGTCAATTTAAAACACCTTCTCTGATTTAAAATTTCTGATAACATTTTGAATTGTCTTCGCTTACTACTTTTTTAATGCTCGGAGAGTTCCTTGTTATAATAGCTCCCATACAAGATCCCGATTTGACATGTTTATACATGTGTTCATATCTTCCATTCAATTGCATTAAATTCTAACAGCATTTGTAAACGCCGGCCATCCAGTGATCTTAGGCCCGAAAATGAAAATTTATTGCATTTTAACGTTCGATATTTCCTTTATAGTTTCTAAAATAAGGCGTTCAGTACGTTATAATTTATCTAATTGAACCCATTACCATCGAATGCAGTTTGTGTCCATTTTTCATTGCATTTACTGCAACTAAAAATACTCATATGACATTCCATAAAATAAATGTATTCATGATCGTCGTAAAAATCTATGTCTATCCAAGCGCGTCTGTTCCCAAGAACATTGAGCAAGTAAGCTGAAATGTCCCGTAGTGGTATCTCATTGGCAAGTTGCTTTCGAAAATAAGCAAAATCAATCCAATAGAAAGAGACTTGTCTACGCAAGAACTTAAGCCACTTCCAAGCTTGCTCTAAGATTCCTCAAATATACGCATATTAGTCGTTTGTTAAGTAACAATTTCTTTAAAATAACAATTAATGATATGTTATAATATTAAATATGACTTGTATTAATTAAGAAATCTCCGAAGGTATTACTCTACTTTGTTTTTTATTCAATTTTGTTCATTAAAAGAGAAGAAAAGATGTCTTTGATAGAATAAAAGGGAAATTACGCAGAAATTTCGGTCGAAGTAATTGCATTAGGAATGCGATGTTTTGTGGTCGAAGTAATTGCATTAGGAATGCGATGGTTAGTACATGCGACTATCGTTCGAATGATCGTAGGTTTGACCCCGCATACCGCCACCTACCATTATTAGGGCGGCAGTCACCTTGATGTGTCTGACGAACACTTTGACTTGTCGAGTAATCGGCAACTCTGATTGCTTCCCAAACTGTGCTGTTCGCAGTCGTCATTAAATTGTAGGTCCCGTTGAGTGAATCTAAATATACAATGCATGTAAATTCACTGAGTGTGAGGAGCTCTCCCATATGTCATTAATACTATGCAAAGGACTTTTGTTTTTAATTGCTGTCAAATTTAAATATAGAGCTCATGGGAAATAGGGTAGGTCGTGCAAATCGTGTTAAACTTCCCCCATGCATTATATGCACGGGGCGTGGCTGATGAGTTAAATCCCCAGTTTCTTCTGCCGTACTTCGAAAACTTCATCAACAGATTTGAATTTCGTACCATTACCCATTATATGTGTATTTTTTAGACAGCCACGATGGCTGGTAAAATTTCAACTGCACACTATACGAGATCCAACATCCAGGATGTAACCGACTTATGAATCGTAGAAATGGGTGAAAAAGTGATCAAACTAGCAAGTGAAAATATTAAAAATGTAATAAAATGTACTATTGCATTTCATCGCCTGAACTCTGGCGCAAACAATTTTGGTCCCGTAATTAACCAGGCAAGTATTTTTCAGGCTAAGCTCACTGACTTGTGAATATTTAAACAAACTATGTTTACGTTTGAAATGCATGTGCGAATTTTAGTTTTTTTTTTCGATAAAATAAAAATTTAGGTAACACATGGCAATGTTTTCTCCAGTGCGAAAAATATTCAATGTTCACGTTAAAACTGCATCATTCTTCGATGATAGACATGATTACCGCATATCGTCGTCAGATATGCAAACTTTATTCGCAAAATCAGCTAGCTTAGATGTAGATGCAACCTAGTTCCGATGCATAACAAACTTATTAAAATTTTCGGGATCCATCGAAAGCTATTTTGAAATAATAGTAATAGTTTAGTGCAGTGAAAAATCACCGCGCTGCAAAAATTAAAACGGATAGCCATTTATGTATATTTGTGAGTTTAAGTTGACATTAAATTAATTTTCCATTGAGAACGATTCTTTGTATTTTTTTTAATATTCAAATGTTTTCGGAATATTCTCGCTTATGGTATACACACTTTCGCTCGTGTGAGGACCATCATTTGTCGGTAAGAGCCTCTTTTTTGGACAACGGATTTATTTGTAATTAAACACATTTAAGATTGGGATGTTCACTTAACTCATATTTTCGGCCTAATAGCGTAGTGCGAAACTAATTTAAGCGGGTAAGAGATATTGTATCGTAAAAACAATGTTAACCTGGGTCATATCTTTTCGGAGTCTTGACAGCCTAGAGCTTTACTGAAAAATGGCATTAAATTACTTTACATACAGTGAATTACATCAAATTACAGGTTTTCATATCAGCGACTTCGGATACGTAATTGCCACGTGTATTTGTCCTAGTTCACGTTGCCGATAAAATCATCTATAGGACTCTACTGTCTTGAATGCTCACGGATAACATATACAGGCGTATGTTTTGAAGACCAATTTACAGTTTTTTTCCTTCATGTCTTATAATTCGGTATACTTTATGAACTTTCGAGATCGTTTGATTCGGCAGATCTAGACTATTTGCCGTATGCCTATGCTACATACATATGTAGTATGTTACTATGAACACTGTATACATGCAGTCTGTCAATAATGAATTTACACATAAAAAAAATAAATTTTTCAACTATATGTAATTTAGCAATTTTTGTTTTGGTTTTATTGTTACGGCTATTTTTTCGGCAATTTTCATTTAGTTAGAACTTTTATAAAGATTTAGTAATAACAAACCACACACTCAACGCAAGATTGACGAAAAATTCTACCAAATTTTTTGAGTGTCAAATATCTCTTTACACAAGCATTGATTTTGGTTCTCTTTGAATAATTCCGGTGATTATCGACATATTTGCCGCCATTAATTTACATAGCTGTGGTTGTCTTAATTGTTTTCTATGATTTTGCCAATTTGTGAGAATATCATGAAGTCGAAGTATTCAGTTTTCAAAATGCCAGGCATGAGCTTACATTTTATAACACGAAAAACAACATATAATATTTTAAATCGCCACTCTAAGCACAAGGAAATTAATGTATGTAACTTATACTCTATAGAAAATTTGTTGACCGTTTTAAAAGAAAAAGTCGCAAAATGGCATTCCAAATGTCGTGCTGCATTTCAAATTGGTATAGATAATAAAGGTGGCCACTCCAAATATTGAAAGTTTTAGTTCGATATTTGATACTCAAAAAACTGAATAGCATTTGTTTTTGTTGTGTTTTTCAATATTCTTGCCTTGAACGTTCAATTTTTGTGCTAAATATGTGTAAACATTATAATTAAATGAAAACCACTAACAAAATTAGTCATAACAATAAAAATTAAAACAATTGCACAATATTATATTTATTTTTTTATTTTTTATTTATTGTGAACTCATTACTGACAGACTGTATAAATATAAACTCTAAAAGAACTCGTGTCTCGATATTACGTTATGTCCATACATTCCGACTATCATTACGTGCATTCCACTGCTTTCATGCATCGCCACAATCCCTCAATTCAAGCGGATTGTTGTGAAGTGAAGTTCAAGAAGAGCTTACGCTGATAAAAATTAGACACTGTAATTAGGTGAGGTAATTAGAGTACCTCACCTTAAGAAAGAATTTTGTACTTCTCTAACCATTAGATTTGGGATTAGCTGTGTCCGCGACAAAAATCTTTATACACATTGCCAGGCTATCAAAATGACGATGAATTTTTAGACCACCGGGTTCTTTGTTGGTTGATGTCAGCACTACTGTTGTTAACGGTATCATTGTTATTGGTGCCATTTTTGTGGCACCTTGGGGTTTGGAATTACTAATTCCTTGATAGTTCGCGGGTAGCTCAAATACTTTTGCAAAAGCACATTTTCATGGGACAAATGCCAGGCTTTAAAGTTAAAAGCAGTATGCAGTATAATTTTAATTGAACTGGAATGAGAAATTTACTTTTTTAAGATGCGATTGAAATAGTTATAAAGTATGGCGGCGATCGAGTTTAAACATAAAACAAATATAAGGTGTAATTGTTTTTTTTTATATATTTAAAATGCTTACAAAATATACACTTGATGTTGTCTTGAAACGAATTGCGTTCACAGCCCAAGTCAGTGTGTGTTGGAGTATTGTCTGTCGCTGCGTGCATACGATATGTTGATCATTGTCTTGGTTTACGTGGTAAACGATTTTGCCAGAAAATTGCATTCTGTTTTGCGACACTTGTAGTTATTGTTTCTTATTTTGGCACTTCCAGAGTAAATAAGGTTATTTGCTTTGAGTGGCATTTGGTTTCATTAAACAACAAGCGTAACTACAGTTGAAAAGTTTAAGTCGATCGGTATTGGTTAATTTATTGAGAAAGTTACTTTCAATTTAAGTTTTTTTTTTTGAATTAGAATACCTTATAATAAATAATTAAATATTAAATATTGTTAAATAAAATGCAATAGTGTTCTAACATTTAAAACCAAAAAAAACTGTGTTTTTATTCAATTGACCCAACTGCCACAAGTTTCGCAGACAATGTGTCTTTTTGATACATTCAAACACACATAGAGAAACACTTGCCTCTTTAAAACACAATCATTGTTATACTGAAAAAATATTAAATACAAATTAAGTATCCAAACGTGAGTTATGGAAACCCCCATAACACTAATAATAACATAACTACCAACCAAACCACCAAGGTTAAACGTAAATAGTTAAGTCTATGAACTAAAAGTAGAATTCATAAGAATTATTATAAAAAACTGCATTAATAATAAACCAATCGCCAAATTAATAAAAACTTCCAAAATGCTAACTAAGCATTACTAACATTTAAATAAAGACACTAAAATTATTAAGAAATTGAATCAAAATATAAAAAGCAAAATAAAACCTTTAAATAAAGACACTAAAATTATTAAGAAATTGAATCAAAATATAAAAAGCAAAATAAAACATTTAAATAAAGAAACTAAAATTACTCAGAAATTGAATCAAAATATAAAAAGCAATATAAATGCAGAATTCTTAAGAATTATTACTGAAGTAACAAATAACTTGCAAAATGCTAATTAAGCAATACTAACATTTAGACAATAAGGAAACTAAATTGGTTTATTATTAAGTTTCATTTAAGCATTTTTAACAATAACAATTGTAATTCATTGGTGAAAGTAACAACTTTGTTTTTTTATTATTTTTTTTTTTTTGTATCTTTTGGAGTTCAAACTATAATTGGCGCAGTCGGCTTAGGCCTGATGGACGATTTCAAATTCCATTAAAAGTGCTTCCTGAAGGACTGTAAAGGAATACCACAGGAATAGTACAACAAAAGAAAAAAAAATATCGAAGAAAACTTTAAAGTGCTTCCTGAAGGACTGTGAGGGAATATCACAGGAAAATAGCGCAAAACAAACTTCGAGGGAATATCGGAGGAATCGGGATTAGAAATCGAAGAGTTTCAATTCTTTACTACCGGGAATAACAATGTTTAGAACCATACTCTTGATTATGTGAGTAAAATATTGTGATGTGTATAAATAAATATGAAATAAAAAAATTAAAATTTATTACAAACAGGCCTGTAAAGCCTGAACAAAATACAATAAACTGAGTATCCTATCGAAGGACACTCCAGTATAACAGAAACTCAAATCTGCGAATCCGTAGGCTTAAAACCGGACCCTCCAGTTTAGAAGAGCTTATAAAAAAAATAAATAAATACAATAACAAGGTAATAAGGGAAAACTGAAACAGTGGAAATTTTTAATAAAATCAAAATTTTGAAAAGAGGAAATATTGTATCTATTTAAAATATTAAAAAAGAAGAATGAAAGATATATATACATATATACATGTAAAATAAAAAGAATTTTTTGAAAACATTATAAGAAAAATAGGAATTAAGAAAAATACAATAATAAATAAAAAATACATATACACTCATACATACGAGTACATAAAAATATAGTTGAAGAGCTTATAATTTATTGTTATAAATAAACAGAAAAACAAAAATAAAATATTCACGTATTGATTGATTTCCCATAGAGAAAAAGTAACTGTACTGCTAGTAAATGAATAAACGGAAAACAGGTAAAACTATTTCATTTAGACCATACCGAAATACACTAGAAAGACTTTTTTAAAGTAGGAGTTTAAGTTCAATATCCGAAGATTCTCCTTTGACAGATAGATCTTTTCGATTAGAAACAAGTAATATGGCTACTCCTCTAAGCGAACAGCCAAACTCTGTAGGGAACCCTGACGCAAATTTTCCACTTAGACTCTATTTTGAATCTCTTCGTATTCCAGACGCTATAAAGGATTTGCCAACATACGATGGCAACCCTATACTTTTAAATGATGTCATTAACAACGTGGAAGAAATTTTGCTTCACATAAGATCCTGTGATGCAACACTACAGGGTCAGATATTATTGCGAGCCATCCGCAACAAAATCATCGGACAAGCTAAGGAGATGTTAAATATGTACGGAACACCTCTTATTTAGGACGACATCAAACAAAACCTTATTCAACACTATTCAGATAAAAGGACCAAAACTTCTCCAATTAGAGACCTTCATAATATTCGCCAAAAAAATATTGAAATAATATAGATCCAGGCAGCTCTACTTAACAATATCCAACTACACGAAAGGGGCGAAAGGGTAGTAAGATCAAAGAAAGAACTTTATTCTGAAATGTGTCTGATTAGCTCTCTGATCGGGTTAAGGGAACCACTAGGCTCGACCATAAGGGCATTCAAGCCAGATTCACTAGCAGAAGCATTTTCATTATGAATTAAAGAACAAAACATTTTTTATATGAAAACGGATACCATTACAACCCAAAATAAATGGCAACCAAGACCACACAATTCGTTTTATGGTGGAAACAGCTATAATAATACAGGGTGGCGCAATAGAACGTGCATATTTAAAAAATAGATTAAAAAATAAATACAAAATGTATGGTTAAAATAAATCTAAGGCATTGTAGAGTAATAAATGGAGTTTATTTCTTAAAAATAACATCATCTAAATGGTGACCCTCTCTACGACGGCACTCCTCTAACCACAAACGAAAATGATTGAAAATTTACTTCAGTAATACTGGTGTTATGGCTGCCATTTCACCACGGATATTCTCCTTGTGCTGAACGATGTTTCTTAGATTATTACTGTAGACTTTGTGTTTGAGGTCAAGAGGCGTCAAGTTTGGACTACGTGGGGGATCATGGGATATCACCTCTTTTCGAAATCAGTCTGCCAGGGAACAACTGCTTCACCACCGCATGGAGTCATTTGATGTGTGACAGGTAGCTCCATCTTGTTGGAACCAAGTTCTGGAATTCACTATTCTTGAACTTTCAATTTCTGGAGCCAAAAATCCGTCCAACATCTCAACATAGCGTTCCGTATTAACCGTGGCGTTTTGGCCCCGCGCATTTTCGAAGAGAAAAGGACCAATTATTCCTTTGCCAGAGATTGCTGTCCATACTGTCACTTTAGGACTATGCAATGGTTTCTGGTGTTTGATTTTGCAATTTTCACTGTTCCAGTAACGACAATTTTGACGGTTTACGAACACATTCATAAGAAAATGAGCCTCGTCATAGAAAAGGATATTGCCAAAATTGGAAAATCGATTAAGCATTTCATTAGCAAATGCAAGTCTTGCTATGAAGTCAGACTCTTTCAATTCTTGTGTTAATTGCAGCTTATATGGATGCAGTTTAAGATCCAATGTGAAAATTCGTTGCAAACTTCGTCGCGATAATTGTAAGACAGACGATCTCTTGCGAGTCGACATTTGTGGAATTCCTCGTACTGACTCCATAACTCTTTCAAAATTGTCTTCGGTCCTAGATGTTCTTGGGCGACCATTTGCTGGTTTAAATGTTGAACCGGTCTCTTCAAAACGCTTTACCCATATTTTAATTAAATTAGCATTCGGAGCTTCACTAATTCGCCGTAGTCCATATTCAGCACAATATAGTTGCCTAGTAGCAATATATGAACGAGAGTTCTCGTAAAATGCGCGCACGCAAAATGCGCGACGCTTCCCGTCGAAGTGATTCATAGCGACTAAAACTCCATGAGCTCGCTAACCCAACGATGGCGCCCGCGCCTTTTCTACCCCCCAAAAAAAGATGATGTAATATGCACGTTCTATTGCGCCACCCTGTAGATTTACACCTTTTACGCAACAAAACCTGTTTACATAGAACAATCAATATACACGTCCCCAACAGTCAAAAGAAATAGTACAGGGTAGCATATTCGACGGACCCATCCGGCAACGCCATAACTTTTGACAGAGATGTCAGATCGCTTAATGACATACCGCGTTTGAAGCGTCAGTCCAAGCAGATTTTTACCATGGAACAATACACGCCACGCGAGCGCTATGAAATAGTTGAAATTTACATTCAACAGAAGAAGTCAATTGTGAAAACTCAACGTGCTTTTAAAATATTAAAAAATGTGAGAAGTGCGCCTTCTAAGAACACCATTAAGCGTTTATACGAAAAATTTTCGACTGGTGGGGCTCTTTCTAACCCGAAGAGGCCAAATAAAAGTCGACCAAGGCGATCGGCCGAGAATATCGCTGCCGTACGAGCCAGTGTTGAGAGGTCCCCAAGAACATCCCAAAAACGCCGTTCTCAGCAGTTGGGCATGGCTCGGTCCACTTTACAACGGATTATTCGCGTTGATTTGCATTTGTTCCCGTACAAAATTCAATTGACACAAAGATTGTTGCCTGCGGACAAGCCTCGTCGATTGGAATGGGCCCAACGAGTCATCGAAATGACCGATGATGACGAGCAATTCTGGAACAAAATTATCATTTCCGATGAAGCCCATTTCACATTGAATGGGACCGTAAATAAGCAAAATTGCCGTATTTACGCCACTGAAAATCCTCAGGAGATTCAAGAATTGCCTCTTCATGACGAAAAAGTCACAGTTTGGTGCGGCGTTAGTGCGAAAACGGTCATTGGGCCGTTTTTCTTCCAAAACGAAAATGGCCATGCTGTTACCATCAACCAGGAGCGTTATCGCGACATGATGACCAATTTTGTGATGCCAATTATTCGTCGAAAGCGTATGAGACAGTTCTGGTTTCAACAAGACGGCGCTCCACCGCACACAAGTCGCATAACAATCGATTTTCTGAAGAATTTGTTTCCGGGCCGTTTGATGTCGAAAAGTGGTGATTTGGACTGGCCACCGCGTTCGCCCGATTTGACGCCCGCTAACTTCTTGTGGGGACATTTGAAGTCAAAGGTTTACGTTAACAAAGACCGTAGAAGAGCTCAAGGACAACATTCGTGAAGAAATAGCCGCTATTCCGGCCGAAATGTTGGCGAAAACGATGGAAAATGCTGCAAAAAGGGCACAATACGCCATCAACGCCAGAGGCGGCCATTTGAGAGATATCATATTCAAAAATTTATGTAAACAAATCTACTTGGAACAAATTAAATGAATAAGATTGCCAGCCGCCAAAGTTTTATTTTTTTCTTTGATTTTTTTTTTTAAAACATGGGTCCGTCGAATATGGGCAACCCTGTAAATTATAATGCACAAACCTCTCAACGTAGGATAAACTCCAACTTCCCTAACCAAAACTACAGCCAGAACCCATTTAGAAGTAACACGTTTCAGGGATACAGTAAGCCAGAGCCTATGGATGTAAGTTCCTGCTATGTGAAAACTCAAGCACCAACAAAAACTCAAAGATCTTTTAAAAATGACAACACCACCACAAATCAATATAAGTGAAAGGAGTTTTATAACCTTCAAAGGAACAGGTTACCAACAAAACTTACGTCAGTACCAAGAAACAAAAGAGGATCATTCTAACATTGAGGACAGCACAAATTTTCACGACTATGCCTCAAACAACAGACAGGATATCTGGATATAAATAAGCATAGTCCCATTCGGACGACCTCTTAAATTCCTAATTGGCACGGGGGCCTCCTCATCATTTATAAATCCAAAATTTATAAATCCTTCAGGTCAAATAACATGTAAACCAATTACTATACCAACGACCCTCAACAGATATGAACTGAAAAAGGAGGTTAGATTTCGAAACTTTGTTGAGTTTAACGAACCAGGTGAATTAAGATTTCTTTTATTTAGCTTTCATAATTATTTTGATGAACTGATAGACATTGACATCCTTTCACAATTAGAAGCCAAAATAGATTTCCAGAAAATAAAATTGGAAAAAAACTCAATAATTCCTTTAGAATATAAGCCCAATTTCTCATCAGGGAAGCATATTATTCCTGATAATTACAAACAAAAAAAATTCCAGTAGTGAGAGACGGAGATATTTATATAGAAAAAAACTTTTATTACTGCCTCGCTTTATATTCCAGAAGGTATATACCAAGCAAAAGACTGGCACAGCCTACTTAAAATTATTAACATTTCGGACGAACAACAGATATTATACATAGAACAGCCATTGAAAGTTACTAAATACAACTGTCATGAGTTTATAGAAGCCTTTAACTTCGAATCAATTCAAACAGGAAACTGTGAGTACGATATTTTAGAAACACTTAGAACAGAGCGTTTAAACGGTGAAGAAAAATTACACCTATTAAAACTCTGCCGAAATTATAAAGATATCTATTTAACGAAAATACAAAATTGACTTTCACCAATCAAGTCAAGCATAAAATAGCAACAACAGACGATATCCCTATACATAAAAATCCTATAGATACCCTCACATACACAAATCTGAATTAAAAAAACAAATAGCAGACATGTTAGAACAGGGAATAATACGCCCAAGTTATTCTCCTTGGAGTTCTCCTGTATGGATAGTTCCAAAAAAAATCGATGCCAGCGGTAAACAAAAATGGCGGCTAGTAATAGATTACAGAAGGCTTAATGAGAAAACCATATCCGATAGGTATCCCCTCCCCAATATAAGCGAAATTCTGCACAAATTAGGTAAATGTATGTACTTTACCACACTTGATTTGGCAAGTGGATTTCACCAAATCGAGATGCATGATTAAGACGTACCAAAAACTGCATTCACAGTAGAAGGCGGACATTTTGAGTATGTTAGAATGTCTTTCGGGCTCAAAAACGCACCATCCTCTTCCAAAGAGCCATGAATAACATTTTAGGTGAACTCATAGGTAAAATATGACTAGTATATCTGGACGAACAGTATAGTATATATACCTAGTATATCTGCAAGAACACATACAAAACCTCCAGCTAGTTTTCGATAAGCAACCTTAAAATTCAAACAGATAAATCTGAATTTCTAAAAAAAGGAACAAAGTTTCTCGGGCACATTATATCAACAGTGGGAATAAATCCCAATCCGATGTTATGTTATGTTATGATGTTATAAAAAACTTTCCAATCCCTCGAACTCAGAAGCAAATTAAAAGCTTCATTGGCCTCGTTGGGTATTACCGAAAATTCATTAAAGATTTTCCCAAATTAATCAAACCCGGATTAAACCAAACGGAATGTCTCAAGAAGGGTAAAAACATAGACTTTACTGAGAGATACATGAACGCTTTTGAAACATGTAAATCTATCTTGACCAACGACCCCATTCTACAGTTACACCGACTTTACAAAACCATTCATACTAACCACGGGCGCAAGCAACTTTGCGTTAGGAGCTGTACTATTCCAAGGTCGCATAGGAAATGATAAACCTATATGCTACGCTAGTCGAATTCTCTCGGAATCCAAATGCATTTATTCAACAATAGAAAAAGAGCTACTGGCTATAGCATGGGTGACAAAGTATTTTCGCCCTTACCTGTTCGGACGCAAGTTCTTTATAGTGACTGATCATAGACCACTCACGTGGATAATGAGTTTAAAAAAGCCTAATTCAAAACTGGTCAAGTGGCGCCTCAGACTGGAAGAATTCGACTATGAGATAGTATACAAGAAAGGGAAATTAAATACAAACGCTGATGCCGTAAGTCGAATAAAAATAGATACACCTAAATTATCAGAAATAAATGTAAATGATGTTGCTGCAAATGAAGGTACGTATGGTACTACAGCGCATTCAGCAGAAGAAAATCTAAATGACGGCATATGTATCTCAGAGGAACTTCTAAACGACTTTAATCTACAGCTCGTATTCCAAAAATCATCAAAAACTACAGAAATGTCAGTTATCATGCCATTCAAAAACAAACAACGAAGGATATTCAGGAAACCTTTATATACAGAAGAAATAATAATAGGTATTTTAAAACAATTTCTCAATCCAAATAAGTTGTCCGCTATATTTGCTGACGAAGACACTTTCAAATAATAAAATGTTTCATTTAATACAATGTAAAGATATATTGTACTACATAACAGACACTGACAAGAGGAACTAATAAAGAATTACCATAAAAATAATAACCACCGCGGAATTAACGAAGTACTTCTCCACCTTAAAAGACAATTTTATTTACCCTTCATGAAAAACCAAATAACACAGATAGTCAACAACTGCGACAAATGCCAAACCCTTAAATACGACAGAAATCCCCCAAAACCCTTGTTTGAAAAACCGGAAATCTACAGTATAAACCATAAACAAATGCTAACAGTTACTGACAAATTTCCAAAATTTGCAGCAGCATATACACTCCCATCAAAACATTCCGTATGTATACTAAAATCTCTAAAACATTTCATTAATCGTTACGGTATTCCAAGAAAAATAGTTCTTGACTAAGGCTCAGAGTTCACAGCCAATATTTTCAAAGAATTTTGTAGGCAATTTCAAATTCGTTTGCATATTACCTCATTTCAACAGAGCACGACCAACGCTCCTGTAAAAAGACTACATTCCACCCTAACGGAAATATACAGAATTGTATTAGCTACCAGAAAAGAGAATCACCTCAGCGAAGACCACGACATCATACTTACGGAAACACTGATCACTTACAACAACTCAATACACAGTACTACGAAATTGACCCCATTCGAACTATTTTTCGGTATAACCTTTAAATTTAATAATACAGTCACTTTCAACAACGAACATGAATACATTACAAAACTTAACGAATTTCAGAACATTTTATACCCACAAATCAAGGAAAAAATTGAAAATGTAACTAGTAATAGGACAAACAAACTGAACGAAACCCGCTCAGACCCGGAAAATTTAGAAAATCAAACCATTTATCGGAAAGAAGCAAAACGTAATAAAATTACTTCCAGATTTACAAAACATAAAGTGAAGAAAAACAATACAGTAACTATGATTACTGAACATAACAAAAAATTTCACAAGTCAAAATTAAAAAAGATACACACAAAGCAAAAACCTCTAATTAAATTTTTCTGTATCCATAGGATACCACTAAGCAAACAATAGAAAGTAGTTAGATTCCGAATACAACCCGCAAGGATAATCACCAATCGTATAAGATATTCTTAACCTTGACGAATACACTAAAACTGTCAATAAAATCCAGGATACTGTCTCAGTCTTCGAGAACACCCACTGAACTACAAGCTTCACAAAAGTAACTAAGTTAAAACTCAAGGAACTAGAAAATAAAGTACATACACTTACACCATATAAACGACATAAACGTGGACTCAACGCCAATGACGGACGTTCCATAAATGAACAAATTCAAGACATTAAAAATAATACAACGCATATCGAGACTATACTGAATAACCAGAACCAAATAAATTCAATCATGCAGGGAAGATTGCAAAACGTTACTATCCATATAAACAAGAAACAGAATAAAATAGAAAAATACATTAAGAAAATAGCAAACAATATCTTGAAAGATTTTTTTTTTTTTTTTAATATTAGATTTATTATTGAATCTGTCTTTTCGACATTCACATTAAGCATTCAAATCTTAAACTAAAGATATTAATGTTGGTACTGCCACTGCAATGCTCAGCTTATAGTTCGAAAAACACTCATATAGCCAAATCTAGAGTTTGCAATCTTTTGAGACGCTTATGACCCTCAAACAAAAGCAGGTCTCTCGCATATGGATTGGGATGACCATTAATTTCATCAATGTAGTTTATGGATGATTTTCTTATCTCTTCCCGGATGGTGGAAATGTTGAGGTCTTTGTGGATGTTATTATTTTTTATATACTAAGGAGCGCACGAATACTGGATCCTAGTTATCTGTGAAAACGTAGTGAGTTGTCGTAGATGCTTATAGCTAACTCGAAAAGCCTGGAGGAAACTTAGGAACGATATATTTAGCCTCCCGGCTAGTACTCTTTATTGAGTAACACATGCATTAAATGTCACTTAATCGCCCCTTATGAACATTAACAGCCGTAAAAAGTTCCCGGAAATCAGTACAGGGATGTAAATGTAAATCATTGTTCTATGACCAAAATCAATTCGCAATATATGCAGCACATACTCATTATTGTTCCAGTTATTCTTGTGCTGGTTAATGTAGGATAGTGACGTACTTTTCAATCCATTTCGATTTTGTTCAGTCGGGGGATTGAACTGTGAACTGCCACTTAGAGTACAAGTCGGTTCGGTTTCCGTCTAATCAGCAAGAATTGTCTTTTGGTTCCCGGCCACCAGCGGCATAGCCAAGTAAAACATAAGATGAGCTAAGGTTTAATACAGGACGCGGGCGATTGCATTCTGGTCTGTGTGTGAAATAAGTAGTTTGAATTTACTTTTTGTTTTTCAGGGACTCCATTACTCTTGGCTTTATTAAAATAAGTAAACGGGTATCAACTCAGATGTGGTACACACTATACACAGGGTAAGATCAGAGGCCTTAACAAGATTCCAAAACCAGACAACGCAATATATCATCAAACCTCATGACCAAATGATGCAAAAGGTTCCTGCTGTCGTCATAACATAATTGGCGCAGTCTACCTTCGGCCTAATAATCTTTTTACAATTGTGAGTAAAGATTGAAGAATCTCGTCGAAAGGAAATACTACGAGCTTTACTACTGGTAAGTAATGCCGTTGGCAGTTTGTACGTCGACCTAGATAAACACTTTCGATTCTGCCCATTTTCCCTTCGTTTGGAGAAAGATCGACTTTTCGTACGGCAACTATGCCGTTGTTTACAAAATCTTTCTGGGGATACTTCCACTTGTTACGCTTGTGGAGTTCAATCAAACATACTTCCTTCCATCGTCGAGCAAAAAATTATGGAGGATTTTTAGCTTTTGCCAGCTGTTAGCATAACTGAGTGATTCGATAGCTCCATCTGCCTTAGGCGGAAACAGGAAAGCACAGCCTATGAGAAAATGTCCAGGAGTCAATGGTGCCAAATCATTTGGATTATCCGACGCTGAACTTAGGGGCTTAGAATTTAAGCATGCATTTCCATAAATTCTTCAAAGCTAAATCTCTGGGCATTCGATACCTTTCTGAAGTCAAAGGAACGAGTGGCTTTGCGAAATAATCTACCCACAAGAGCATCATGTTGGTCTTATCGACAGCAACATCTACACCGACATGTTGTAACCATCGCCTAACTATCGCCATCATGGTCATCAGTGGTACCCACTGCTCCAACTGGGAAAGAGAGAGACCCTCAACCACGATAAGTAGGTCATCAGCACATGCACTCAGCTGCCGCAATAACGGGTCCATCATGAGCTTCCATATAAATGAACCACAGATGGAATCATGCGGCAGCCACGAACAACGTCGAGCTCCAGTGCACTATTTGCCCTAACTTTTCTAGCTGTTCTGCCACAGAAGCAACTACGCCAATGGCGCAACTCTTGTCCTCCTACTTCTTGAAGCCTTTCCAACACCCTCACCCACAACAGGTAATCAAAAGCGCCCTTGAAATCCACGAATACACCGAGAACATAGTTCTCAGTGGATTCGCTCACGCATCTCCGAACGTGCATCCAGGCATCCTCAACACTACGGCCCCTCGTGAAGCCGTATTGAAAAGGGCACATGTCGTCAATAACTCTCTCACTTACTCTTCACACTATTATTCTTTCCAGTACTTTTCCAAATACTGCAAACAGGCTAATACCCCTGTAAGATCGAGGATTGCTGCCGATCTTGTCGGGCGATTTTAAGAGCACAATGACCTTGGTTGTTTTCCACTGACGCGAAAAATAGCCAGCATGTACACAATGCCTGTACAAAGTCTCGAGGTAGTCCGGAACAGTCCTCCAGATGCTTTTGCGCATCTCTCCGGATATACTGTCCATACCAATTAACTTCAGCGATCTAAAAAGGGTTATGCTTTCAACGATCTCAGCTCTTTATAATTCTGCTGCACCGGGTACCGCCTCCGAAGGAAGCGGGGCCAGAGTCTCAGACCTCGGAAAGAACTCCCGCGACAAAGACTGATCGTAATTCGCCCAGGAAATCAGGATTTATTCCCGAGACTTTTACGTAATTTTCCTTTCCCCTACAGATGCAGTAGAGATATCCCCAGGAATCATCTCTATGCCGAGTAGCGAACTCCCATTGCTTGATTCCTTAACGTCCATAAGCATTTGCTTATATTCGTTAAGTCCGGCTATGTACGAAGACTTGAGGTGGTCCAAGTCGGCGGCATCTGTCCGTCTATCCCTCTGGAAACGATTTCTGGGGCGTCGGACTTCCCTCCTCTTCTGACTTAATTCCTGTGTTCATCACCTTATTGTCTTCCGTGTAAGCCGCACGCTCCTAAGAAGAAGATTGTCGTTGACGTGGTGAACAGTCTCAACAATCGTTGATAACTTTTCGTCCACCGTCATACGATTAAAGGCCTCAAAGGGGATATCGGCAGCCACACCTATGATGTGTGACCCATATGCATCGCAGTTAACGTTCCTGGTGTCCCACCGTCTGATGCCTACGCTGCTACCCTCAATCCGTTCATAAGTGAGCATAACTTCAATGTAGTTATGGTCACTCACGAATGGACTGACCTACCATCTAATCTGAAATCTGGATGTGGCTGCGCAATCGTCATATAAATGCCGCTAACTCTATGCCCATTATCAGAAGTATACAGTTCATTCAGTTCGTTTACCACGTGAAGTCCCTTGGAGAACATCCACCCTCTCAGCACCTCAGTACCCAAGATTTTTTCTGATAGCCGGACGTAACGCTGGTTATCTTACTGAACCACATCGGGGACAACGTATTCGCGTTGCAGGGTTACCACTTTAAATTGAAAACACTGTATCCATATACGTCAGATAGTGCTCCAAAGGCTCGCTATACTTGTAATACGAGCTAGCTAGGAGAAGATGACTGTAATCGCCTTCAAAAATCCTTATTCCGGGTTGCAAACTCCAGTACAATCCAAGTTAATGTCATTGACAATGACTGCAGCATTATGCCTTCCATCAGGAAATACCCGCATAAATACATGGTGGGGGCCTCTCTCCAATACGACGGCGCACTGTGTCGCGAGGGTGGCCAAAAATGGTTAACGTCAATGTTAGAATTCGAACGTTTTTTTTTTAAATTTTTTTTGTAACACTCTGGTTAGATCATACCTAAAATATCTTTTAAAACTTTTTCTAAATTTTAAAGTTACAGTGGTTCAAAGTTAAGGTTTGTGTACAGCATACGAAATTTATGGAAAAGCTCCAAATTTAAGGTTCATTTATAATACTAAAAATTTAATTATTTGAATGTAACGGCTACCAAAATGTATAACAGGGTATAAGTGGTGCCTTTAGCTATAATTACAACACTGTTTTTGTGTACAAATATTGATCATATGTCAAATCCCGTTAGAAAAAGATAGTAGTGAGACATTGTCAAGATTTTTCAGCAACAGCGAACTTTCGTAGAGAATTTAAAAGAAAGTAGAGATAACACTTTTCTAATTTTTTGGTATTTTGTAGCTACAAGTATATATTTTAATATATTTAAGATTCCGCTGCTCGATTTTGCACGAATTTCTTTTATGATTGTTTTTCAGTGTACACCTCATTGCGGATTCGCACTATTTTTCAATTGTGGCTAGAGATAAAGCAAAACAGACCATGCGATGTTATGCATCATGTTAAAGATTTTGTCGAAAAGCATTTTAAACGAGTATTATTAGAAACAGAACAACAGAAAATAAAGCTTACTGTATTAAAATTCTTTAACAATTGGTCTAAAGCATTTTAAACGAGTATTATTAGAAACAGAACAACAGAAAATAAAGCTTACTGTATTAAAATTCTTTAACAATTGGTCTAAATATCATCGCATTAGAGACAGATTTGAAACTGAGTTGGGTGACTGGCTAGATAGCGAACTATTTTGTGAAATCATTTGTAATGTAAGTATCCGTGTAAAGTTTTGGTATTGCAAGAAAACTTAATTATTTTATACTATATTAGGAAGCAAGTACAAGTCGTAAAGGTCGACCGAATGTTTCTTATGAGGAGGGTTCAATTCGAACAAAAAGGAGGCGAGTGGAGTGTCGCTTCTACTTCATCTGAAGCTCTTAAAAAAGCCGCAGAAAGGTTAACAGGTTCAAATACTAATGAAAAAATTTCTGTTGAAATTGCTCTAGCATTATACATTGATATGGATTTATCTATGAGACAGTAGAATATGATGAGGAAAGTAGTAAATTCTATTCACAAAGATTGCTTTCCATCATACTATATGATTGCAGATGCTAAAAAAAAGATTTTGCCTGATGACATTCAATTAACAGAATCTTCTGCAGAGGTACCCTTACAGAAGATTTTGGATAAAACCGTAAGAAGCATTTTAGATGTTAATGATATTGATACCAACAATGATGTAGTCCTGGAATGCAAGTGGGGAAAAAATACTTTTAAGGGGAAAATGCTTGTTTTGGGGAAAATACTTTTAAGGAAAAGTGATATAAATGATCTGAAAGAGTATTTAGTTACAAAAGAAAGATTTCAGACCATAAAAACAGCGAATCTGATAGAATCTGAAAGTGATGACAGTGATAGTTGTTAATATATTTTGATTGCCTGTAATACCTACTATATATATTTTATGTATGTATGTATATTGAATATGTTATGTTAAATAAATAAAATTCATGTTTTCTTTTTAAACTGGCAATATGCCACAATACAACTAAATATATTTACATGCAAAATTTCAATCTTATCGAATCGGAACAGATAAAAATAGGAAACTTATTGAAAAAGTTAAAAAAATGTGAAAGAGATATTGACAATTTTCGTGGACAAATTGCATCTTTTTCGTATCAAGGATATAAGGGTGATGGGCGTGTCCTTTGAGATAATTTCATAAAATTTATCAAAGTTATCCGGAATATATCAGAGACCAATCGAGCCAAGTTTTGTTCAATTACAGAAACAACTTTGGAAAAAATAAGGTTTTTTCGTTACAGGATATAGGGGAGGTGGGCGTGTCTTTGGACCGATTTTCTCTAAACTTCCTACTTATAAAAGCAATGTGTACTAATTTTCATTCTTTTCTGAAAACTCCTTCTATTTTTGGCCACCGTTTATATGAAAGCATGACACTGTGCGGCGTCGCCCTCTTCCTTCGGCCGACCACAAGGCCAGCTGAAGCACAAACTCCTTAGAGTACACACACAAGTAAATAAAATTGTAGCAACAATTCAGACGCTAAGTGAACGTATAAGCACCTTGTTTACAAAATTAAAAATCTTGTAAACAAGTTACCGCAATTGACTTAACAAACACCCGTTGCTTAATACCAACAACTAGCACTGCAAGGCAGTCTCCAACAACTTTTTTTTTATAAATTTAACAAACTTGTAAACAAGATGTCGTTCCTTCACAATAACAACTGCACTACAACAAATTGCAACGCAGGTCAAATCAAAGGCAACTTCGAGAACTTCACTAATCACACTATCATTACTATTCACTGGAAAATTACCGAGCTGTCAATGCTCGAAGACTACCGGTCAGTACGAAAGCACTCAGCTGAAAGATCAAAGGTGATAGTCGGACACGGCGCAAGACGACCGTTCATTCTCATAAAACCTTTGCGGTCGATGAAAGGGTTCAAAATGAGTAGTGGGCTCTTGCCCCTTCAGAAATACGAATTATTATCTCAATAATAGAAATTATTAGTAATTATTAGCAGAAATTATGTTCTACGATGTAACTTCATTGTCACAGAATCACCAGAAGTTCTTTAATGAAATTGATTTCACCTTGTTCTAAGTCATGTGACGAAAACGATGGTGAGTTTTTCGAGAATTTTGATTCTTTCGATTTTACCATAATCCGACAAACACACTCTCCATTTGCTCAGAGGGATACGTTTCAAACATTTTTCCCATTTGGTTATGTCTTTCTAAATGCCTTGCATTATTATTTTAGTGACAATATTTTTAGAGGCGAGCAATCCCACAGGATCAAATAATCTGGCAATAATGCACAAAACCGATCGCTTTGTACATATAGTTACGAAAGGGGTCGGAGCAGGTTTGAATGAAGAAAAGATTGAAAGCATTGTAAATGCTCCAAACCCCAAAAATTTAACGGAACATTAATCTTACTTAGGCTTGTTGAATTATTACAGTAGTTTTAGTCCGGATTTACAATCGGAACTACAAAATTTATATACATGGTTGCAAAAGAATATAAAGTTCATATGGGCAGATTCAATTAACAACGTTCTTGAATTATATGATCTCAACAAACCTATAGTAATAACTTGTGATGCCAGCCCATACGGTGTAGATGCAGTTTTGGCTCATGTATTAAATCGTATTGAAAAAACAGTTCTTTTTTCTTCGAGCACTTTATCGCCATCAGAACAAAACTATCCTCAGATTCATAGATAGGCTCTTGCTGTAATTTTTGCATTAAAGAAATTACATCAATAAAAGAAATGTTTAATCTGAAACGTGATACTGCTAACATAACAGTATCAACACTGCAGAGATGGCCAGTAATGCTCCCAATTTACGGTTATGATTTCAAGTATAGGTCCGCAAAAATGAATTCGCCAGCTGATGCAATGTCACGTTTACCAGCTGAAGGAGAAACAAAAATAGGAACAATCAACAATTTAACTGAAGCGTTGGATTTACCTATTAGTGTGAAAATAATAAAAAAGTACAGCAAATGATTTAGAGTTCACTGAGGTGATTAAATATACTATTAAGGTATCACTAAAATTGAAAAATTGGTATAATGTACGTAAAAGTCTTTCGACGGACAATGGTTGCTTGTATTATAGAAATATATTAGTTTTCCCGGAAAATTATCGCTATAAGGTGCTAGAAGGTGTTTTGTATGAAAATCCTGGCGGAATTATTAGATCAAAAATGTTAGCACGTAGTTCTGTGTGGTGGCCAAAAATAGATCAATATGTACAAGATTTTGTTTCAAAATGTTTTAGTTGTCATATTAAAAGTAAATGCCCATTATGTGAAAGACCTTTTCAAAGGTTACATATAGTTTTTTTTTTTTCATTTTGATTCCAAAACATATTATATCTACATAGACTCTTTTAGCAAATATATAGTTGTAAAGTATTTGTCAAAAACAGATGCTATAAGTTTGGATAATAGTTTGCTATCAATATTTAGAATATTTGATAAAGGGCCACCCTTTACTTCAACCCATTTTGAACAATTTGCAGAAAAATAAAAAATTGTATTAACAAAATCTCCTGATTATCATCCTCAAAGTAATGGTTTGGCTGTACAGTGAAAAGTTGAGATATTTACCTATTCAGGTAAAATTAAATAAAATTTTAATGTGTTATAATAATACTGCTAGCACAATTACTAATAAAAGATCTAATACTCTAATATTTTCATATCAACAAAAAATACTATTAAATTCATTATCTAAGAAAACTGCAACATTTAATATGAAAAATAACAAAACATTTAAATACCCAAAATATTATGATACAAAAATGAAAATTAAATCTATACCAGATAAAATTTGTAAAAAAGGCGATAAAGTATTATACAGAAGTAATATTAAAGATTATGTAATGTAAAAACAACTTAGTCACTTTTGATGTAAACATTAGAAAAATATATAAAATACAGAAATTTGAAGTACGGAAAATCAGTTACATGTTTTTACGGTACACATAATAAGTCATATAACCTAGCTCAAGGTATTTTTTAAACATACTCATACGTTGTTGAGAAACTTACAGGATGTCTTACAACATATTCGTTGGGACAGTTGTTAGATGCCGACCTACTGGAAATTACAAGGACTAACTTCAAATGTTCTCTTATGGACTTGCTACTAGGAGCAGATTTATAAACAAAAGTAATGATCCCTAATATCCATTAGCACACGAACGGAGTTCTAATTGCCCAGAAAACAGTTTTTGCCTGGATTGTGGCAGGAAAGATCTCCCAAACCATAGCCTTGCAATCTGTGGTTTCATTCTACAATCACATAGAGCTGAGTTATCAACTGCCTTGATTTTAGGAAAACGAAGATGTTCCCGGGAAAAACATTATGTCAGAGAAAGTTAAATATTGGGAGGAGATATAACAAAATACAACCTATCGAACTGTGAATATTCGTTATGTTGTATCTCTGCCTTTCAAGCGGGAATACCCCAAAGGTATGCAGTTAGGTCTGTCCCGAAATGGAGCCGCTTCATAATTTATGCGAAGTGAGTCTCGCTTGTTGAAAAACCTTGATGTAAAATCCCAGTATGCTTCTGTTGTAACTTTGAATATGGAGCAATGGGAGAAACTATTGTAATTTTACAGACCGTAGTCGATTTAGTAGCTATGGCGCCATTAAAACCAACGATATCTGCATTAAAGGCCGAAAATATGGGCAAAGAGTGCATTCTCTGCAACATACGTGAAATGAATGTTGCCTGAGAAGCTGGATCAATAAAGGCTCTAGCAGAACATCTCATACCTGAGTAACATGCTTCTACAACAATCGGTCTTAGAATGACCGTGGAGCAATTGAGAGGCAAAAGTCTGTAAAGAACAAGCTGCCTTCGATGTCGAAGAAGCATCAGAGACTGATCGGGCTGGGCTTCCCGTACCATGGAAGTTTCCAGAAGACTCGCTGACATAACGGGCACTATTGACTACACTCTAGCTGAACCACTGTTCGACAAGAAGTACAATACACTTATACCAGATGGAGGCACATGGAAATGGAGAACTCCTGGTATAAGACTGTATGTCGCTTTCTACATTGACGGCACAAAATTAAATAATCAGGTAGGTTTCGGGGTCTACTGCAAAGACCTAGGGCTAAGTACAGCAAGAAGACTACCTGATAATTGTGACGTTTATCAGGCCATTTTGGCCACTAAAGAAGTGGCAGAATAGCTGAGGTATAACGTCCTCACCACGGTGGGAATAAACATATTCTCTGACAGTCACTAAAATGCCGCAGATCTATTAACGATATGGCTCAGCATTTCAACATTCACCTTATGTGGATGCCAGGCCACAAGGGCATAGCAGGGAACTGCAGAGCAGATGAGCTGGCAAGACTTACGGGCTCCAGTCGAGTTGGAGCCTGTGGGCATGCCTCTAGACACTTGTAACCTCCTACTGCGAGAGCATATTTAGCAGCAAATGGTAGGCGTCTGTCCAACGCTTCAGCCTACATCTGAAGCGTTCACACACACTGTTGTCACTATTAAGACCCGAAGTCCCATTACTTGCATCCGCCATGACGGAGCGCTGTCTGATTGGAAGACGTGCAGTGAGACTGAAGGTTGTGACTAGTGACTTCTGCAGGAGCTGTAGGGGCGAAGAGGAGGAGGAGTCTATTGAACCTCTTCTCTGCAATTGCCCCGCCCTGGCGAACAGGATTAACACTGTGCTCTTATTTCTTCAGGGACCTATGAGATCTGGTCGATATAGATATTCTCCGACTTAAGAGCTTCTTGAGGCGCCCGGGATAGTTGAGCGGGGGAAACTAGGGCCATCCATGTCTCTAGTTTCCGTAGTATCACAACCAACTATACAGTCTAAATAAGTCTGTCCATTATATCACGTTCACCTGCCGTTTCCTGCAACAAATAAATAATCTTTTTAATAATACTGATGTATTCATTATCCTTGTACAGTACAGACAAGAAGTCCCTGAATGTAGGCCAACACTTGTAATCACCCGAGAAAATTTCGGTGTAATACGGGGGAAAGTGAATACGGATGGAAGCAGCCTTCCTCATAGAATTTATTTTTTCAACATTGCATGAATTGCTGCCAGGGTTCGCACAAACGTCTTGTACTTCGACATGTACTTTGCCTTAACAATGTCCATAGAGACCTTTGGGACCGCATCGTCACAAATTGTTCCATAACATGAACGCAAAGCTGCCTAAAGTCGGTTGAACTGTTTACGCGAATAAGTGGTGTGTGATTTACTGAGCCACCCACGTACAATTGCCTAATCGGCTTTACTTTCAATTTTTGCTTTTGCCATTCCTTGTTAAGCCCTCTCTCTTTCTCTGTAAAAGTGTAGAGCATTATTGAGATTATTACTCTTGCACACCCGATAAGGTACGTAAGTATCCTTGCATTAAACTCCCGAATCCCTATTTATTCTGCAAATAACGTTTTTTTTATGACGTTTATACAAACTCTCTGTTTTTCTTTATTCCCCCCAATTATTTTCGGAGAAACTACTTTGGCGTCCAATATTTATACATAATATAATATATTTAAGATCCACCCGAAAAAGTTGAAGTAATTTCACCGTTTATTGGAAGCTAGATTTGCCTTATCGAGGGAATAAATAAGTGAGGTGGAAGTGATTATACCAACAACGCGAAGGGTGCCATGTAAATCATAATAAGCGTTAAAAAGTCTTCACGAATCTGATTGTTGTTATCATAATATTACAATAACAAAGAAATTGATCAAATACCACATAAAAGAAAATATACGAGACGCGGGAATTTGTTCTCCCGCATACAATATCATTTTCTTCTCTTGAATACTATTATTTGTGCTCATATTATTACTGTGTGCTTCCGCATATTATTATCACTTTAACGTAAATCATCATTTTGTGCTCCCTCATATCTGAATAAACTTTGCTCGCGATTACCCCCTTGGCTCAACCAAGCATTGCATAAACTTTTTGTGCAAATACAGCATAAAACGAAATGGAACGCATTCAATTCTCTAAAGTTTATTTCTCTCGCGATATCTCGCGGCACAACGTGAAATAAAACACAAGCAAATGCCCGCACAAAGAAGAGTAGAACACGGACAAAATAGTTCAAAGGGTAAAAGGTTGTGTTGTATCACTCTGATAATATCGTTCTATAATTAGTATTGTAACGATTTAAAACAAACCGGATTTAACAGGTAAAACAGTAAAACCGGTTATTTTTGTACAGTTTTCTTTATTATTATCAAACCGAGATAACTAAATAAAAAGCTCGCGGAATCGTTACACCACTAGTTTTTTATTGAATTTTATTTGATTTTGCGACAAAAAAAGTGAATTCCGACAAAATTGGAACATACTTTCCCGACTTTTTGAATAAACCCTTTCTATATTTCAAATCTCTCGATTTTTTAATAATATGTTTTTGAACATTCCTATGAACTGCTGCAGTTTTTAGTTGTTTTTTGCGAATTTGCAATTTATTTGTCGTTTTTTCTTTTCTCCGATATAAATATTCGTTTGTCCGAAAACGACAATTTTTAGCGATTTTAAAAGATTTACCGACCGCTTGGCCGAGTTCGAATCCCTTTTGGCTAGTGATTATATGTGTGGAACACACGAAAAAGAATTAAATCGGTTATGGGAGCCAATAAGGGAAATTTACGATGAACTCTTACTGGAATCGGAAACCGGCAAGAAAATACCTATTGTTGAGGTCAAGAATAGGTATATGACCTCGCATAAAATATTTGTGCGTGGGGTAGACTTGGTCTCGCTCCATCGCGAAAGATTGGAGGTTCCACCACCACAACCCGATAGACAAATTCAACAATCGGTACTGCTTCACTCTCCAACTATGCATCCACCTCCATGCGATACGGAGATATCTTTTATGGCGATTGTGTCAACTGGCAGAGATATGTTAATTGGTCAATATGACAATAATGTTCGCTTAAGTCTCGTAGAGAAGCTGTGCTACCTTTACATACAGGAAGCCGAGGGCGAATCACATGCAATAATTAAAACGCGTCCTTTAACAAATTATGGTTTTGCACTTGTTTGGCAAAACCTAATAGATCGATATGAAAACAAACGAGTTCTCATAAACGCCCAGCTGAAGACTGTTTTCAATATTTTTCCTATCACGAAGGAAGCAGGCCTCACATAAACTATTTACAGAGGACAATAAAAGATTGCATCTCGAGTCTTTCGTTATAGAAAATAGATACCTCTAACTGGGATGTAAGTTTCATATATATTTATTCTACAAAGTTACCCGAAATAACACTCGTGGCTCCTCATTGCTAAGATGGCCAGAAATGGATTCGTCTTTTCACCGCTCGTTATCACACTTTGGAATCAGTGTTGGATATAAAAGGTAGTCACGTAGTAAGTACCCCGAACAAACAAGACTTCTACAACTCAGAAATCCGTCAATGATTCCAAAATTATTAGATCATGTGCGACAAGCGCTAAAAGCAACTCTTATTGCCAAAATACATACTGTGATCCGGCCGTCACTCACTAAGGCTCTGTCCGACCTTCCTTCATAATTCTATAGAGGAAAGGTTTTTTCACAGTGAAGTGATTTAAATGTTGCACTAATTGTCTCGCTACATCTCATGAGTTTGGAAATTATAAGAGCCCGAAAATTTGTTTTATGTGTAAACAAGAACATCTCGGCCTTTATTGGCTTTGATTACCTAGATCGGTGTGATCGCGAACCACATTCAGCTATCACACCGATCTAGAATTCCGAAAAATAGTAACAAACTTGGTGAACAATATGACATTTGTTGCATGCACCTACGCGCGCCACTACGACGGCTGCGGCACGGACTAGCTCATTGCGGCTCATTAGGCACGAACACTGAAAAAAACTGAAATAACAACAAAACAAACACAAAAAAAAACCAAAATTTCACACAAACACGACACATATCAGAGGAAGGAATTTGGTGGATGTCCTCTACATCACCCGATCGACCATGACCACAAACGTTTCCACGTCTAGTTGTTTTGTGGCCCCACAAAACACACTACCACCTACCACTTACCACATCTTTCCTATCACTTATCAAAAAAACTTAGCACATCATACTTCCTTACCAACTAACTCACAATTTTATTAATCTCCAACAAACAAACATTTTGACTTAATTACCTAACAAGAGTTAGACTCTTCATTTACGTCCAAAACATTATCTTCGGCTATTGCGCCAATTATTCCAAAACCAATTAAATCTTGAACTTTGTAAGCCTATCACAAACAAACTAATAAACCTTAAAAAAAACAGCGGAAAATATATAAAATACAAAATAACTAATAAATGAACTTAGAACTAACTTAACCTAACTTAATTTAATTTTCATATTTTTTTAACTTTATTTTAGGCGGGTTTTTTAGCGTTTACGGCGCCATTTTCTGACTATACCGACTTTTATTATAGGTATGTGTATTGTTCGATAATGTTTGCTGAGTATTTTGCCTTTAATTAATTATTTCCCCGTCTTTCAGGTTTCACCAGATAATGGAGCTGCAATATCGCATACACCGGCTGGCTTTTCGGGCAACAACCTAAAGGCTATTTACATTACCTTAATTCCGTCTGGGTATGTTAAAGTGTTGGTGTTGTATTACGTGCTATTGCGTTGCGCTTTTTTCATTCTTTTTTTGGCGGTAGTCTACAATTTGTCTCGCCTTTAATGGTTTATTCTACTGACCCCGTGCCGTTGCGGATTCCTTTTATAATTCCCGGGTGGAAAACAATGGCCTCCTGTTCATTAGGAGGCTGAAGCCAAGAGGAAATAAGAAAATTAAACAGGTCATATATATCGAAGTTGTCCTCGCACTCAAACCCACTCGCTCAAAACCTTCAACATTTCCCCGGTCATATACGGCTAAGAAGAAAGGACATGCTAGACTTGGTCCGGTGATAAAAAGCTCGCCAAAAATTAAGATCCGGCAATGGCAGGATACTTTAGTTTAAGATAGGATTAAGATTTGAATACTTATTGTAAATTTCAAAAGAAAGATTCAATAAAGAAAATGAATGGGGAAAAAATATGTCATCGTGGCAGGGAGGATCCTGATGATTAATCTCCAACTTTCCCCGTGCAATTTTCCAGTTTTATAACTCCGTCCGCAGAAACAAAATGTGGAATTGTGTCAACGTGAAATGAATTTTGTGAAGAATAGATTAATACTTTTGAGTCGAAATGAGTATTTAAAAGAGCTGCACAAGCGTGTGAAGTGGAAATATGCCGATAAAGAACTCGAGATAGGTGAGCTTGTTCTAGTTCGGCAAAATAATTTGCCCCAAACGAATTAAAAAATTATACTGCGGAAATGATTCCAGGTCAATAGTAGCGGACATTAGGACAGCGTCAGGAACTTTCACGGTTGCGGTATTGCTTTAATTGCCTGGCAAAGTCTCACATGCTAAGGGACTGCTCTAGCCGAGGCCGGTGCGCAGTCTGCTTGAAAAACACCATTTCCTGCTACATCACTATTACGCAGGCAATGACAGTAGAAGGCAGACCAGGTTACAGTCCTCTCAACCACATCGACAGGGCCAGCAGCAGCACCTGCAACGACAGCAGCAACGCCACCATCGGCAGCAAAGGCGTCCCACCGATGGTTTCCTTTTTATTTTTGCTATTGTCATTCCTTTTTGTTAAGCTTTCTCTTTACCTTTGTTGTCCCCGTCCATTAAGCCTTTACCCTGATTGGCTCAAGTAGAAATGTAGAGCATTATTAAGATTATTACTCTTGTACATCCCCTAAGGTACGTAAGTATCCTCCCATTAAACTCCCGAATCCTTATTTACTCTGTAAATAAATCTACGTTTTGTAACGTTTATGCAAAATCTAATTACCCGTATTTTTCTTGATTCCTCCCAATTATTTTCTTAGAAACTACTTTGACCCCAAACAGATATTGAGGAATTGAATCGTGTGTTCATGTGCCGGCAGGGGGGCTAAAGACTATTCCAAATCGATCACCATGATAATTAATAATTAATAATGAAAATATTAAAAAAAGAAAGTAAAACGGATGAAAAAATTTTAAAAAGGGAGAAAAATGGGTCTGAAACTTGTCTTTCATACAATTCTCGTTAATTCGTCTATCAAAAGAAAAGTAAAATAATATCAATAAACCTTGAGAGTTGTGATTGGCAGCGATGATGTTTTAAGAGTTGGGAACACGAGAGCGCGTAAGGAAGAAAAGACGATATAATTTAACCGCGGAGATCAGAATAATACTATGCACAAATGGTGGTGATTTTTCGATGGGGTATCTCTCTGTTCAACTAGAGAAGTAGTTAATCATTTGACATTTCTTCACATTCTAGACAATAATAAAATACATGTTTCATCGAAATCATGTTTCATTTTACTTTACTTTTGAAACCAAATAATGAATAATTGGAAGTACCGCAGAACCAATCGCTAGGCGATGGCAATGAAATGTCGAAGGAGTTGCAGGACAAATGCAGGCTACGCGGAACCTGAAGCAGCTTGTTCAGGTCACACCATCAAGCGACAGTAATGGAAGAAGTTCTAATACGAGCGCAGGCTACGCGGAATTCCATTGAATTGAAGAGGGCACCCTTTGAAGGGGACATTGAGACAAGGTAACGATTTATAGTTGCGGAAATTTCATAAAGCCGTGACTACATCAATGGCCACATATGCAGAATCCAGAGAAATTTAAGGTCTTAGATGACAGTTTTTACAACACAACATCAGAATTATTTATGTCACTCACAAACAAACTAAACATGCTATGGATAAAACCGTCAACATATCTTCGAGACGAGTATACCAACATACATATAAAATAAATAATAATCAAAAGTCGAATGTACGTAGTCCGCGAAATTTGAAAATTCACCTTATTTTTTAACACACCTGGTATGATGCGTTTGAGAAATTAACCTCTGAAAACGAAAATGAGCGACGTCACCATTCCCATTCTGGTACTCCCCGTACAAATTGCCCGATTTCGCGAAATTTCATTTTACCCTGTGGTCCCTAATTTGTACGCTCAAGCTACTTATATTGTTATATTTTCAATTATGTTGGGCTAACCTGCTCTCTGACACCTCTCGTACAATTACCTTATTTAACCCATACATTCCTAAGTTCCTAAATTTTATTTCAGAAAGCTGAAAGTTGTCGTTTTTGGTGTGTTTTAGTTTAGGATATTTTTGATAAGAAACGGACATCAGTCACACATTTGAGCCAAAGAAGGTATATGTAAACCAGATCACTTAACAATATTTTTTATGCTGGTTTCATCATTCATTGGCATACCCTAACACTGCGTGTTTTCATCGCAGTTGGCATATTCATAAAAATTATATGGTGACATCATCTGCTGTATGTTCTTCAATATCATAAATTTCTTTTTATTCTATCCTCTCTGAAAAATCATCTTAAAAAAGTGTCATGATGCTTTATCTATGAATGTAATGGAAGATGAAAATCTAAAATCAACTAGCGTTGTTACATTTTCATTCGAGAAGTTTGGTATAGGGAGATCTTTATTTCCACTAATTGCAACGAGGGTTCCAAATACATTTTTGTACATTCCTGAAGAATGGTACAGAAATAACAGATTAAGACTATGCTTTTGGGATTTTTGAAGAACACCACTCTCATCAGCATTAAATACGTTTTCTAGAGTGTATTTTTCCAGATTTTCCATAAATTTATTGTTGTTGTTTTTTTCTTGGTATTTAATATTTCCCCTTTTATACTACTTCCACAAATGGCCATTATTTAACGCATCATCATCTTAATTGCAATTTCCTTTGCTTTATTACGTACCATCTGACTATAAATAGCATTTTTTGATCAAACCATATCGACATGGCCTTTTCAACATCGTGATTGGGCTAAAGAAAATACTTTCTTGGCTTACATTTTTTGCTTATTTCTACTAATTCGGTATCAAATTTAAATGTTTTTATCTATTGGTGCTTCGATTTTAAAAAGAGCGTAAAAGTAATGGATATTCAGAAATTAATGCAATTAGGGATGGGTGTAATTAATTGAGGCTTACTATAACATACAATACAGTTCTATCCTTGAAAGAATAACTGAACGAAATTGTCGAATCCGTACAGAAATAATTTTGATTTAGATTACGACATTATTCCCCTTACTGAGACTTGACTATAAGGCAATGTGCACGATTCAGAAAGTATGTCTTCTGTCGTGGTAGAGTAGCGAAACACGGTGGTGGTATCTTAATAGCAGTCTATAGTAGTCAAATATAATGAATAAGACTGTAGTAAGCCCACCGTTGATTTGGTTAATAAGGAAAAAATTTAATTTATTGTGCTACGGTTAGGGTTCGGGGAAAACAATTTTATCTTCCGTTCATATATACCTTCGTCATCTATGACTGAGGATTGTGATATACTCGTACATATAAACGCTATCCGATGAAACCGTAGAGATATTTATTTACCTAATATATTCTGGCATTACTCTAAGGACTACGGTTGTGCCAAATCTGAAAAATATCTCCGAACTTGACTGATATAATACGTATTAAATTAATAATCTCCCACTATTGGACCCTGCGTATAATATTTATAGCATTTTTTTGAAGCATCGGCATCGATTCTACTTCTTTACCTGAAGACCGACATCAACCGACTTTTGGGATGATTGTAGAAATCAATTGTATTTATTATTCTAAGGCAGCTATTGTGAAATGTTTTTGTTTCGAAATGACTAATTATTTTAAATTGAATACTTCTTAATGAAATTGTTTGAACATCACTGTGTAACATGGGCCGATGGATTCTATATTTGAAGGGATTGCACGGTATCATAAACAGTTGTTTGTGGGAATGCATCCCTCATGTTCAACGAAACTGTGGACACAATGGTCTTCCTTGAAGGGATATAATGTTATCAAAGATAAAAAACAAAATGTTCGGTCTTCTAAAAAAATTTAAATTAACCTAATAAATAACAATTGTTTTGCGTGGTACTTGGAACACTGAAATCTAACTGTGCCAAAAACTCAAAGGCCGTCTATAATAAATCGGCTTCGTTTTCGCCTACTACACATTTCAACGAGAACAAAAGGAATACAGCCTTTTTAGAGCGTGTTCTGCTTTCACTTGAAAAGAAACAATATGTTGTAAACTACACCGATTTCAGTAAATTTTTTTGGTAGTATTGATTACAATATTTCGATAGCTTTCGATGGATTTACCCAAACTCCTTTGGATGGAATCGTACCTTTCATTTTAAACATAACGATCTACGACAGCAATGTGGTATCCATGTAGTTAATAGTGCACATAGTATTCTCAAGGGCTGGTGGTACAATAGTGACATTCCTTCGTGAAAGAGCGGACTCAAGATCATTAAGAGTAGAAGGATTATGATTGGACATAAACCTGCAGACGCGCAAGATACGTTAATCATCTTTATTTAAATTTGTATAGAACAAATTATGCAAATCCTTACACTTTCCGAAAAAATTGTTGTGACTGTAATCAGTTTCGTAATTGCGTGAATTACAATTGTGATGCTGTAATGATGATGCTTTACGTAATCAAAAATTTCTTTGTTCTTTATACATTCCTTACCGATTATCAAGTGAAGATTTTCTGTTGCTGATGTTGCTTCCCTTAAAAGACGACAGTAATTCCACGAAACCACTATCAACATTTTCCAATAGTGCACGAATTGGTTCCAATTATCATCAGTATATACAGGGTTGCCCATATTCGACGGACCCATCTGGCAACGCCATAACT
>JAHXMU010000790.1:214505-260822 GCA_019455685.1 Philornis downsi | reverse complement strand
GATGTAAACAAATCTACTTGGAACAAATTAAATGAATAAGATTGCCAGCCGCCAAATTTTTATTTTTTTCTTTGATTTTTTTTAAAAAACATGGGTCCGTCGAATATGGGCAAACCTGTATACTCGTACGGTTAGTCAGCATCTCCAATATACTAACGCAACAAATTTGGTCTCCTAAATTATCCTGGAGTGTGGCACTATTCAGCAAAAAAAGACTTTCCAAAAGAGCAGGTTTGCAAGCAGTAGTTAGAAAGACAATTATTTTGTAGCAGGCGCACTTAACGCCACTATTCAAGGTCGACTGAATGCACTTGTTGGTGATGTGCATAAATGTAATGATACCACAGCTTTTTAAAGCCAATTTTTTGTGCTTCTTTCACCACTTCGACGAAGCATAATATTCATCATATTTGGCAAGGATAATTTACGTATTGTTTGATATCTTTGCAAATTTCATATTAAAATACCACGACACCTCCTGGGCAATCAAAAAATGAAGGATGGAAGGGTGTTTGAAATATTCTTAAAAAAACAAAATAAATAAATAAACAAGAAACAATAAAGAAAACTATAAAATGGAAGCACTGACTAAATTTGCTATACATTTGTGCAATGAGTGTCACTCGTTCTTTTGAAAACCAAAAAGATACTTGAAGCAATGCAAAAGGTACGTTCATTCTAATTTGTTTGGTTATGTTACTTCTAGTCCTAATTTAGTCGAGAAAACTAGTAAAATCTTGATGAAATTACTTTATAACAGAAGAACAAAGTGAATAAATGAAACCAAATAACAACAAGGAGCGAAATTTAGATAAAAATATTTTATTATTTTTGCTGCTTTTACATTACAGTCCTTTTCTCATTTTCTCCGGCATTGCTGTTACTATTAAAGTATTGGAACAAAGCCAGAATTTAAAGCAAAAACGGTAGAAGTTTTGATTAAATTAAGTTTGAAGTTAAAAGTATTCTTTAGGCTATGAGTCATTTTGCATATACCCGTATCATTGATTAAAATCGACTTATTAAAAAATTTGTAATATATTGAAGATTATATGGGTTAATACAACAATTGAGGCATCATACAATAATTATTGTGCACAAACAATCGTCGTTTTTGATAGTCGTAGGGTGTTGCCGCTATCTTTTTTCTGTTATACAGGAAACTGACATAGTAAATGCCACTTCTAATAAAGCCGATGTAGCAGGAGAAATCTTCTATAAGAATATTACCTTATTGTGTTCTGACCACTAATCCAGGATCTAGACTTCTGATATTGCAATTTGCAAATAGAAAAGCATTGATCGAGGTTTGCGTAAGAAAATTTAACATCTTTTCGCACGTTATCAAAATTTTCTATAAGATAATTTAAATGAATTGTATGCATCTATTAAAATTTCGAGACAAACTACTCGAAGCATTGCGTCTATTTTGTGTTCATGCAATTCCAGCAATTTTTGATTTGCTATGGGACTTGTAACGTCATCAAATTACCACTTACTAGATGGATTTGAATTAATATTTTGGAGAAAATAGATACATGTAGAAATAGTCACATTTTCTTGGCCTCTCAAATGCCATATAGCCTTATTAAAAACTTCGAGAAATTCATTAACTAATTGATTCTCCATATTACCAATAAGAAGATTTTCCTTATTTATCCTTATTTCGAGCAACGTAATATTTACGATATCTACGTTTTGAATAAAGTAGAATAAAACGGAGTTCCATCTGGTATCTATAGGATTCTCTAGGGGCTGTAAATGCAGAACATGCAAAACTTTAAATTTGCATTTAAATTGCATTTATTCTCTAAATAAAAATGATTCGTCACAGCTGTAAGTCAACGCCTGGAAGTTTTTTTCGGCTTGGCAATTATTTCACTTAGTATTCCAAAACGGTCATTACTTAGAATGTAATGCATTAAAAATCGGTATAGTCTGGAAGCTAAGAGGTCCAACCTCACTATATTTCGTATTTTAAGGGCGGGAATGGCGTTCGATCCCCCCGATCGGGGGGATCCTTTTATTTATATTTTGCTACTTAGAATGCCAAAACAAAACACAAACTTCTTTCAGTCAGAAAAAATATGGCATTTTTCATTGCATGGATCAATTTCAGAAATTTCTGCTTTCTTGGCGTTAACGTCTCATCTGTGCAACATTTCGTCGACATATTTTTAATCCAGGTAAGTTACGTTGGCGGTGGCACTATCCCGTAGCAATTTTGGTTGTTGAGCTGCTGGGTCAGATAATTGTTGCTATCTGACTTTTTGCTGCAAACTTTATCTAATGAAACTAAATTTAAAATGATGGGTATTACCAAAGAGCTTATATTTTTAAACAAGAGAAAACATACTCTCATGTTGCTAGAAAATTTCTAGCAATAAGTGGTGTGTGATTTCTAAGGGAATAAGTGGTGTGTGATTTACTAAATCACCCACGTACAATTACCTAACCGGCTTTCCTCTTGATTTTTCTACTGCCATTCTCTTTTGTTAAACTCTGTCTTTCTCTTTTTGTTATCCCGTACATGATGCCTTTACCCCGATTGGCTCATACATTCATATGTAGAGCATTGTTTTACATTATTACTCTTGTACAACCCGTAAGGTACGTGAGTATCATTGCATTAAACTCCCGAGTACCTATTTACTCTGTAAATAAATGTAAGTTTTATAACGTTTAATACAAAATCTAATTACCCCATGTTTTTCTTTATTCCCCCAATTATTTTCGGAGAAACTACCTTAGCCCCAACAGTAAGCTTTTCGTGTTTATTTTGATACATTCTTCCAATATCATCGACATTACACAAAAATCATTTGCATTTTAATATTACAAAACACTTGTCAACATTGATACGCATTGATTTTTTATAGTAACAATGCCACACAATTCTTATTCGTTTATTCCCCTTCTACTCGCTGGCTTTAGAACAACACGAAGTGGGAGATTCGTTCCCTCTTGCCTTTTGGCCCTTTGGTATTACTTGCAATATGCTCTCAATGAAAATTTTAAAAGATCTCAACTGCATTGTATCACATTCAAATTATCAAAAGGTTGGTTGATACTTTAGAAGAATCATATTTATTACGTATGTATATCGTGTACAGTATATATGTAGATGTCTATCGTGAATATTAGTATTTGTACAAAGCCTAATTGACACATTGTACACGATCATATAATTACAGCGTTAAGGTCTTGTAATAGTTACTTAATTGACGTAATGTAATCGTCGTTTAATCTATATTGATATAATATTAATCGATATATTTCCATCTAGATCTGTTGTTTATATTATATTCTATTGTTTCATACTCTGATCTATGGGGGTATAACATTGGTTGATATATTTCTATCTAGTTCTGTTGTTTATAACATCCAACAAGTATTATACCTATCCCTTAAATATCTCATTTTGAATCGATTCGTCAAGTCAACAATTTGAATTTCAGCGTAATGTGAAATATATTTTAAGAGAGACTGAGGCAGTCAACGAATAAACCGTTGCCATAGAAGATTATGCATAACTTTGGCTTTGCTGGATGCTATTGCTTACAACGCTCTATAATTTTACTCAATTCATTCTGATCTTACCCAAGGCAATGTCCATAATGACAAAATGGACGATCAACTCAATTAATCTTGTTTGTTTTAAATACCGTAACTGTGTTATATACTACATAGAAAGACTTTTTCCTGATCCATACTTTTAACAAGTTTTGTTTTTTTAATGTACATTCTTAATAACTCTAATGAACAAGAAGAGAAGGTAATTTTCCTTGAAAGCATGCGAACTTTTGCGATGTACGGCATCAAATATTAGACACTGCGGCTTCTAATGTAAAGCATGAGCCGGTTCACACTAAGCAGTGAATTATAAAGTTTATTCAGATGTTCCGCAGTGCTTTCATTAAGGTCGCCGGTAATACGTTGGTCAATGCAGAAGGTTAAAGTACATTCCATTTCGTTCCTAACTTAAATCAAGGTTTCCAGCACCATACCACCACACTCGCAAGTTCACTTGATAGATTTACATGTCGAGTTTTTCGTGGTTCCATCGGCAGATTTGGAATTTTGGTTTGGCGTTGGGGAGTTCCTTATAACTTTCTTTTCTAATTTTGCTGCTTGCCAGAGGTGAGGATACTCAATTGCTGACGTGCGACTATGGCTTAACATCAAACGCCAATACAAAAAAATAATAGAAACATCACTGTGTTTCCAATTCCTGATTTCGTCAAATATGGGAAGTTTTCTTTTGAAAATTGTATCTCCGTGGAAACCGTTCCCGCAACATAGGTTCAAGTTCGCATAGATATTTATTTAGCAACCCTTACGTTTTTATTATTTATATATTATTCTAAATAAGCACAGTCAACATACTGCGCTGTTGATACTTGGGTAGAAAGGAGCAATAATTATAATCCAATTTTCAACAAAAAATATTCGTTATAGAAACGTTGAAGAACAAAGGCACTTATAAACGTGACAAATTTAATGGAAAGTATGATATTTCAAAAAGGTGAAAATAAATCTTTTTCTTAGGAAAATGATTTGTAGCTCAAATATCAGTACACCTATAACAATATAGCATTGACCGACATGAAGGTCTTCAGTGAAGTCTTCCTTTCTCTTTGCTGGCCTTGCTCAGCGACCTTATACCTTTTTACCTTAGATAGACCATATTCTATTGTACGATCTCTTGGACATACTTAGGAAGATGATAATTAGGAAAGCTGCAGTAACATGACTACTACAATTTTGGATAATAGGCACATGTTACGGGGGCGGTCCCAAAACTTGCCGAACTGACGTATAGGTGGTGCCAGTAGTTTGAAAACATATTTTGGTAAAATGTAGCAACCATTTAAGACATTTGTTTTGTCTCAAGCACCATAAAAGTAAACGATCTCAGTGAATTTGTAAACGTGGACAAAATTAGTCATCGTTATTCAATATTTACATTTAAAAGGTTTCAATCTAACCAATATTTAAGCCGAGCTAGATTCTACTGTGTTCGAGTCTGCTCTTTCGTTCATGACGGTAAAATTTTGGGCAGCAGAGTTTAAACTAGGCCGTACGAGCTGCCAAGCTGAATACTGTAGTGGTCGACTGATTCAGGTGTCCAGTCCAAAGATGGTTAAGAAAATCCACAAAGTGGTACTGGACAATCGACGGCTGAAGGTGCGTGATTCAGCTGAAATGATAGGGATTTCAAAAAGTGCTGTACATTGTACATTGTATTGACCGAAGATTTGCTTGCTTTCAATAAAGCAAAAACAGCGACGTGAAGATATTTCAGAAGAGTGTTTAACAATGTTTCGCCACAATAAAGCCGAATTTTTGCGTCGCTTTACAACCTGGACCATGGATCTACCACTTCACACCTGAGACAAAGGAACAGATTGGAATGGGAGAATCGAAGACGGTTCCACAGTCATGGCGTCTGTTTTTCGTAATGCAAATGGGATTATTTTTACTGATTATCTTCAGAAAGGAAAAACCTTCAACGGCGAATATTATGCTAATTTATTGCAGCGTTAAGGCGATTGAATTATGCAAAAAAACACATTTGACAAAAAAGAATGTATTGTTTCATCAAGATAATGCTCCAGTTCACATATCCACTATGATGGTCTAAATTAATGAATTAAAGTTCACCTTATTCGCCAGACTTAGCTCCCTCGGACTATTTTATATATTTTCTAATCCTGAAAAAATTGTTCGGTGATAAAGATTTGCCAACAATGAAGCAGACTCCACGGTTAATGACTATTGCAGGGAGTTTACCAGTTCTTACTGTAAGCAGGGTATAGAAGCTCTTGAATATCGTTGAAAAAAGTATATCGGGCTAAAAGGAGGTTATGTTGAAAAATAAAGAAAATTTTTCCCAACTTTTTTGTGTCTTTTTTGTTAGGTCGCCTAGTTTGGCACCTTGCATACGCTGATGATATTAACATCGTTGGCAACCAAAATTCCATAGAAAGGATTACGTTTCTGATGTACAATCAATACTTGGTGTGACAAAATTAAGCAAGTAGGACAAAAGGCAGAAGTGCGGCGCATAATAGGTTATAATTAATTTCAAGGAAATCTATGATATGTCGTTCTGCATGTGTATATGGCCATTGATTTGCCAAAATTAATTCTTGTATTTATTTGTGGCCAGCTTTACAATAGTCGTAAAAGTATTGAGTGGAAGCCACCGTATTGTATATAATATTTAGGGACACGAAGAAATCTTCAACTTGTGCACAACATGTGTAATAGTTAATAAAATGTTTAAAATGTTTAAAAATACTATAAATTGTCGGCACTATAAAACAGAAAATTTTAAATAATCCGGTAGCAAATTTTCTACGCATTTCAGCTGATTTAGTAATCACGTGAAGAATTGTAATAATTGCTGAGAGCTAATAATTCAAAAGGCTTTGCTGAAAATATGTATCATTTATTCCAGCTTTATCTTGCTAAGTTTCAAAATGTATTAAAGGGACTTTTAAAAAATTCCTAATTTTAATAAAAATTGTGCTTTAGATTTGAAAGAAAAGATTGAACAATTTCTTTTATTTCAGTTTGATCAAAAATTAGTCCCTTATGCCAACAACAGAGCCAAATTGTAGGTGTATTGGAGACACCACAATATATTAAAAACACGTTGTTAATTACTCACCATTGCTTCTTTAATTTAAAATATTTTCACTTTATTCAGCAAACAGAAATGCTTTTAATTTTGACTACATTTGGCGTCGTCAGATAATTTAAGGTACGACTACGACTGGACTACAATATGAAATCTATCTGTAAAGAAAGTAACACCAGTACGACAATTTGTTAATACTGTAGAATGAACTTATAATAATCTGTACCCGCGAGAGCAAACATCGGAAAAACATATAAATAATTTACCTATTACCTGTGAATAACCTATCTGTAAAATCGATTAATGTAGCTCTTCAAAGGATAAATTCTTTCATTGCCAAAAATTCTACTGCAGCAATAATCCGAAAAGTGACATATAATTCGGTATTTAGAAGTAATACATTGCGTGGCTTACTGATTCCATCAGATAATTGACTGGTAATGGGCTTGTCGTGAAGCCTAATACTCTACTGGCCCTTTCCGATTTATTTATTATTTATTTCATAACGTCTTCCGATGAATGTGATGTAAATGCAGCCTATCTATAGATTATGCGCCAAAAAAATTATAACATTTTTTTATACATAATCTGATACGATTTGTTAAAAGAGAAAACAGCTTAATTTCACCGCGGAAAACAAGCGGAATACTAATATAACTGTTATGTTAAGAAATTTTATTGTATACTTTAAGTATTCAGTACGCATTTACCTGATTTTGTTGATTTTGTTCTGCCATTGCTTTCTCTTTCGCTTGTCGCTTACACTTGTACCTGTGATTCTGAAACCATATTTTCACCTAGAAATACAAAGTAATATTTATGATTAACTATATATCATAACGGCTGTTCATATGTTACATGTACTCGTATGTATATTTAATACATATTTATTAAATACGTTAAACTGGTACACGTATGTAAAATAAAGCTTCAATAATATGTGTACGTGTTTAAAGCAATCAGCACAGAAATTTCAGTCGGATAAACTATTCGCCTTATGTCGTGTTGATGCCACTCATCAATTGATGGACTTAAAGTTTCTATTTCAAAAATTCTGTTTCCACCAATAACATCCTATTTCGCCATATTTTGGACTTTGGGTTCAGAGGCCAAATAGTTTTTATTGTACGAATATTTACTCAAATTAAATTTCTTCCATTTAGAATAAGTAGAGCTGTTGTTTACACTTATATTAATATAAATTTTCAACCATAATTTAGTTATTGCTGTACAAACGTCTACCAAGGTTACATTTTCACCATTTTGTGTAGATATGTTGTCTACACTAGTTCCTTCCATTCCACATTACTCTTCTTTGTCACCTTTTGGATCCTGTGTTCAGAGCTAAAAAGGTTTTGGTCAAAATTCATAGAAATGTAGAATTTTTACTCCTTCTACGAGTATTTACCATGACCAAATTTCCACCTTTTTGCTCATTTAAACGTATTGTCTACATTTGCACCTTCTCTTCCCCTTTAGTTCTCTTTTGTCACCTGTTCAACTTTGGGTTCCAGAACAGACACGTAGATTAACAATCGTAGATTAAATTTTGAACGTGTGGGTACGTTGCCCCACTTTGATATTCCATTCCCCACTGATCTTTTTCAGTCACCTTTTGGACTGTGGATTCTAGGAGTAATAACGTTTTGGACTTCAAAAAAGCAAATTTTTCAACCAAAGTCAAATATAGGGCGATGTTTTGGTCGTAGTTTTTTTTTTTAAATCGAACAAAACACTCAAATTTGCATCATATATTACAATTTTTTATTGGAATCGATAAATTGGTCTTGGCCATTTAATTTTTAAAGATAATTTCATATAAATGTTGTCCGCGGCTCCGTCTCAAAATGTACATTCGGAAGTTCTAATTTTTCGTCGATTTTTCGAGCACTTCGGTCTGTATTCCACGAATAACGCATGTTATTTTATGTTGTAAGGCTTCAATAGTGTTCGGCTTGTCCACATAGACAAACGACTTGACATAACCCCACAATAAATAATCAAGAGGCGTTAAATCGCAAGATCATGGGGGCCAACTCACAGGGCCAAATCGAGAGATAAGCTGCTCATTCATCCCTCAACATATCCTTTGTTTCACGAGCAGTGTGGCATGTTGCACCGTCCTAATAAAACCGCATGTCAACCAAGTTCAACTCAGCCAATTGGGGCAAAAAAAAATAGCGTATCATGGCTCCATATCGTTTGCCGTTGACGGTAACGTTTTAAAGAAAAATGGACTGATGATGCCACCAGCCCATAAACCACACCAGACTGTCGTTTTTTTGGGATGCATCGGTAATTCATGTATGGCATATGGCTGTTCATCACTCCAAATGCGACAGTTTTGCTTGTGTACGTATCCGTTCAGCAAGAAATGAGCCTCATCGCTGAACACAATTTTTCAATAAAACAGCGGATTTTCATTGAGCTTTTGCAAGGCCCATTCACCAAAAATTAAACGTTGTGGTAGGTCATTCGTCATTCCATGACGAAATGGCAGAGTATACTGTAAACTTTTCACTTTGACAGATGACGCTTGGACGCCATTACCAACCAGTGCTGTCAACCTGAAAAACTTAAACCATAAAAAAGAACCCTAAAGTTTCTGTTCTATCAAATTCTACTGAAAGTCAATTTCAACTATTCTGACTACATAAAAAAATTGTTCGATGTGGTATCTTTATTTATTAATCAATTAATCCCCTTTTGTTTAAAATTCAGGAGTAGTAAAAAAGCTTTTGTTCTGCGGATTTCTACATAGATTAAATTTTCACTAATTTGGAATACAGGAATATTGCGAATACTTCTGCATACCGATTTCCAACACTGGGTGCCAAAGGCAGAAGATTTTAAAAATTCACTCGTTTGTAAGCAAAAAAACCCGTTTATAAAGTGACTTTGTACAAAATTCAACTTCCCCTTTTTTTCTGCAACTCTTTTTATGAATAAACGCACATATCTGCAAAATTGTTCATTTCTTAAGAGTGCATCAGTTCCCATTTCAAGAAGGTTTTATGTTCTATAAAACTGTGACGAATATTTTACAAAAATGATTAATTTTTTCTGTAAAAGTGCAATACTGATTTGAATTTTTTGTGCACCGAACCATTTAATGGCTAAAATTATTTGGGCGGATGACCATCCTTCCTTATGCCGGCCATGTCGCCAACTTCAAAGTCCTTCTGGGGATACTTCCACTTGTTATGTTCGTAAAGATCAACAAAATATTTTTCTCTGCAGCGTCTGGCAACCAGTGTACATAAGTACCGATCAAGTCCGGGTTGTGACAACAAGGCTTTTGGACTATCAGTTATTGGAAACTCAAGTAGTCTTCAATTCAGGTATGTATGGTCGTAAATCCCATAGGGGCCCAAAATTCAAATTTCGTTAATCTTATCATCAATGAATTCTCTCCGTACTTTTTTGAGGGAGCTCTTTTAAAATATGCGAACTTTGTTCTCGAATGTATTATATTCGGAAAATGCCGACGCTGACGAAGAATTACTTATCGGCCTTTCACGCAACTTTTCTCTTTTGTTCACTATTGTAAGATAAGTGCGAATGCGATACCTTATATTTCGGAAGTACTAAATGATAACATTGAAACACATACAGTCATAGCTCGTGATAAATCTGAAAAACAGGGCAAGATATCCACAGACTGGAATAGCTGTAAATGGACTTGAACTTGTCGAGGTTAAGGATTCGTCATTACTTTGATCATTACTTCGATATAGGCCATTCGTATTGAGGACGGCACAACCAAGAGGAGCTGTTCCACAGTAGTGTACGTGATTAAATCTTATGTGTAAGTGCCACAAGTAGCAATATCCACTGGTTTGTCAAATGATCAAGACCAACTCTCTCCGTCTAACGTCACAAAACTTATGAAGTTGCACTTCATGTTCTGGGTTGTAGTAACTCAACAGATTTTTTCAAACATTTGGAATAATTTTGTACATAGTCTTAGAGAATAGGATTCGGAACATTAGGCGCATTTCTGATGGCGCATAAATTCCCTGCTTTCTTCTTCACGACGCTTCACATTTAAATTTTTCTTGACAAGGCCAGTTATTCGAAAGAATTGGTTTTTTGCTGTTCTCTTATATTGTAAGCAGACTCTAGTGCCTGATGTCTTGAGGTAAGAAATTTATCCATATTTTCCCAAGGAAGTAAATTGGAGCTAGTCCCTTGGGGTTGCTCCCAAAGTTCAAAGGTGATTTAAGGAAGTCATGTAAAATAAATAAACACACAAATTGCATCCCACTCTGTTTCAATTCCAAATAATCATAAATTGATTATGGAGTAATTGGCCCTTCTTTGTATCAAATTCTGGGAACATGTCTCTGAAAGTAATTTGTGATTTTTCGATAAAGTTTCGATATCATATCGGGGAAGGTTAATGGGGATAGAGCCTGATTTCCTCTTAAAATTCAATTTCTCTTCAACGCATCAATGAAGGCCAGTCCTCGGAAATATAATTTATATATTGGTTTTGTCCCCTCAATATAATTTTTTTGATTCGGAAATCGGAAAGCTTCTCAATATCTGATAAACTCTTGCCTGTAAACTCCAAGAGAATGAATACTGTGCTCTAGATTGGTCAACTGATTTCGCCACTAATAACAGCTTTAAGTCCAATCATATTGTTTTTAATTGGTAATAATGGAGAAAATATGGGTCGAAAAGACTACTTGTGGTAAAAATATATTACAATCGTGGATAAAAGATAAATTCTCTCAAAACTATTTACTTTTTGGCGCCGGAAAGCAGTCAAATATAAAATGCTCAGACCAAAGAGAATCTTAACGAGGAATGTGAGATACAAGTGTTGACTGAAAATTTACCAGGATCTACATCGACTACATTAAGTCAAAAAATAAGTATATTTCGACAGTTTAAAAAACTGCTCTCTTTCTCTGCTTTACGATGGTATTCAAATCAATGAAACCCTAAAATACAATTTTTGATATGAAAAATTTGTGGTCCCCATGGTAGGAATGATAACATACACAAGGATTTAAACATTCCTTATATTTCCGAGGAAATAAGAAAATTAGCAGGTCATATATATCAAAGTTGTCCTCTCACTCAAACCCACTCGCTCAAAACCTTCAACATTTTCCCGGTCATATACGGCTAAGCAGAAAGGACACGCTAGACTTGGTCCGGTGATAAAAAGTTCGGCTCACCAAAAATAAGATCCGGCAATGGCAGGATACTTTAGTTTAAGATAGGATAAGGGTTTGAATACTTATTGTAAATTTCAAAAGAAAGATTCAATAAAGAAAATGAATGGCAAAAAAGATATGAAAAACAAATTTTAATTTAAAATTTCTCAAATCTATAAACGGAGAATTTTTTATTAAAAGTTTTCCTGAACGAGGACTGTCTGTTTATATGGAAGTTCGGAGTGACCCATACACGGGCCTCAAATTCATAATTTTTTAATATGAAAAGTTACAAACTTTTCTAACGTGAATGAAGTAACAATTTTAAGATTTTACCAATTATTATCTTCGTCAAAAGCTATATGATGACATTCAAACATCTGAATAATGTCGGTCTGGAATATCCCATACGTGGTCCTCAAAGTTGTACTTTTGCGATGAAAAGGTGCGACTTTTAGTTTTTAATTTCCCAAATCCTGCCCTCATTCGGAACTATCTCATGTCATGTAAGGAACTGTTTATGTTGTGTCAGACTATATAAAAGTCCGAAATTCATATGTCGTTCAATTAGTAATTTTTCTATATTACTAGATTGTGTAGACCACCATATTTCTCAATAATTACTGAACTCTTCCAACATCCTATAAATATTATAATAGAAAAATAATGAAAAATTTGTAATTGAACTTTCAACTCTTGAAGTCAATATATTGAAGACACCAAAAAGGTTTACTTTTTCATTAGTTAGTTAAACATCTCTTTTTTATTTAAGTAAGTGTATTACAGCACTTTTGCCTTATTTTTTGGATGTTAGATACGATCTCTATTCTATTATATGCTTCTTCTTTTCGTATGCCTATTCAGTAAACCAAAATAGAAACTATTCTCCAAAGTATAAGTTGATAGTTTTGATATCAGTGGACACCCAAGTGGTGTTGGATAATAACAAAGACGTGTTAAATATCTGTGGACATCCAAATAGCCTTGATAAATTACAAAAATTTACTGAACTCATTGTGGTTGACAGTTCGAATAACCAAAAGCGAAAACATGTGATACAATACATTTTACTCTATTCGATCGAATGTCCTTTTAATTGTTTATGTGAATAATTGTACTTATACTTATTATGGGGATTATCGTTCCTTCTAGGATTGACGATTCTCTCGAATCGTTCTGTGCTATAAATACATATTACAGATACCACGTTTCCTTCGGTTCAATTCAATGCATTTATTTCCTTTGGTCGAAGTTAGGATATTTTTATTTTAGTTAAAATGTCTATGTTATTTTCGTGTTTTCTTACATACGAGTATGTAAGTAAATAGTTTTAAAAGGGAAGTAGATGTTATGATAATGATAACATACAACAAATTTTATGAATTACAAACTTCAATATACACCAGGATTTTTTTTTTTTTTTTTTTTTTTTTTTGATAACAAGTTCCTCAGACGAAAATATTTTACAAAAGTTATGTTTGTTTTTCCATTTATCTTAATTATTTCAGTTTTTACATTCAAAATAAGTTTACTGTTTTTTTTAGCAGTTCAATGATCTAGTATTTGATTTTCGTTTAAAATGTTATGAGAAAATATATAAACTTGTCCATTGTATTCGAATACTTTTTCAATTTCATCGTCTATTTCTCTAAATTTGAAGAATGGTAAATGTTAGTTTGACGATAATTACTTTTGTTGCGATTTTAACCGTAAATAGTAATAATGTTTTCTGTACTCAAACAAAGACGTTCTCAGTTCGTCAATCACTGTTGCCTGTTGCTCCGCCCCTTCGGACGTGGTACCTAGCGCACCAGAATTGAAAAGAGCAGAGATCGTGGAAAGTATGACGCTTGTCAGGTCTCGTAAGTCACCTGGTATGGACGGAATAACCGGATATATGCGTAAAAGCATTTGGAAGGCTATTCCGGACTACCTCGTGGCTTTGTATATGCAGTGTGTAAATGTTGGCTATTTTCTGCGTCAGTGGAAAACAGCCAATGTCATTGTTCTCCTCAAATCGCCCGACAAGATCAGGAGCAATCTCCGATCTTACAGGGGTATTAGCCTGCTTCCAGTGTTTGCAAAAGTACTGGAAAGATTAATGGTGCAAAGACTGGGTGAGAGAGTCATTGATGGCATGTGCCCTTATCGATACGGGGTCGTAGTGTTGACAATGCCTGGATCCACGTTCTGAGGTGCGTGAGCGAATCCACTGAGAAGTATGAGTAAGTATACACCGATTCGTGGACTTCAAGGGCGCTTTCGATTACCTGCTGTGAGTGAGGGTATTGGAAAGGCTTCAGGAGGTAGGGTGCCAGGAGTTGCGCCTTTGGCGTAGTTACTTCTGTGGCAGAACAGCTAGAGTAGTTGGGGCAAATAGTGCGGTGGAACTCGATATTTTTCGTGGCTGCCCGCAGGGTTTCATCTGCTGTCCATTTATATGGAAGCTTATGATGGGCAAGTTATTACGACAGGTAAGGGACCAGTGCAAAGTTTGCGCTGATAACCTACTCATCATGGTTGAGGGTCTCTCTAGTTCTCAGGTGGAACAGAGGGTTCTGGCCATGATGACGATAGTTGGGCTATGATCACAACATGCCAGGTGTAGATGTTGCTGTCGATAAGACCAACATGATGCTCTTGCGGGATAGATTATCTCGCAAGCCTCTTGTTCGTTTGCCTGATGGGTCTGTGCTCAGGTGCGTCACCGAGGTGAAGTACTTGGGTCTTGCCATGGGAGAGCGAATGAACTATTTTCCTCATTTGGATAGACTGAGAGGGAAGCTGGTTAGCGCTGTCGGCCAGCTTAGTGCTGAGGAGTGACTGGGGGCTTAGCAGACGAGCTGTTCGTATCGTCTATCAGCGGCTGTTTGTTGCTATGGCAACTTACGCTTCCCCTGTGTGGCACGAATCGGTGAAGTCTACATTCGGATACCATAAGATCCTCTCTTGTCAGAGAGTGGTGTTATTGGCTTGCGTCCAGTGTGTCGTACGGTTTCGGCAGAAGCCATTCAAGTACTGATGGGCGACGGAATTCAAGGCCAGGAAAGGGTATGCACTTACGGGAACGGACTGGCCCATTGAGAGGGTAGAGAGAATGCGTATGGCTGGGTATAGGTGGCTCTTGGACGAATGTGTCTTGTCGAGATGGCAAACACGTTGGGAAGAGAGTCAGAACGGACGTGCAACATTTAGGTTTTTGCCAGATGTTGGGTTCGTTGCAAGAAACCCTGACTTTGGTTTTAACCTCTTTCTTGGTTTCTTGCTGACGGGACATGTGTCACTCAATGCTTTCCTGAATAACAGAGCCCTGTTCGATCGCGAGTCGTGCAATTGTGGTGCACCAGTCGCAAACTGACGGCACGTTTTGTGCGAATGTCCCTTATATGCAGTTATAAGGGACTTCCAGGGTTTAGCGATAATAAGGTCAGGGGATGACTGGATAGTCAGCAATATGCTCTCTACTCAGAGTGGTTTGACCAGAGCAACGGTGTTTGTTTCCAGAGCGTTTGCTCGGCGGAGGGCTACTCTGACGTAGTTGTCTGAAATGGCTCTGCTGATCTTTTCAAGGCAGTTTGACCTGGGGGTTGAGCGGCTGTGGGACTGTTCGATCATGCTGATCCCAGAATCCCGTTCAGCTTGATTGTTGGCAGCTATGTTCTCGTGTGCGGGGGCACCAGTCACTGGACCGCAAGAGGTTGAAACTGGAAATAGATTTTCTACAGAGTTAGATTATCTACGAAGTCTGACCAGAGGCTTTGTCTGGTACCGGGGGTTATAGGGATACTCTCGGGTTCGCGCCCTGTCATCTGTATCTTTTTGATCTCTCGGGCGGTACGGACAAGCATGGGGTTTTCCCTATGTATATATTATGGTTACTGTTCACCGTCGCCGAAAGGAAGGGGTTTGGAGTTTTCCCCGCCTCCCACCGGTGAGGGTACTGCATCTATGCAATGTACCGTTCCATCTGCCTGGGGTCTCCGTGCCTGCAGGTATGTAAAAGTGTCCAGTCTGTATTCTTTTGCTACAGGGCGACCAATACCGTGAAGTATGGTGTATAAATCACGACTTGGTAGTAGCTTTGCTATTCCAACCGGTGAGTTTGTCCGGTAGCGTGGGGATCAGAAAGCCCCGGGACCGAGTTCCTGCCTGATCATTTGGTGTTATACCCCTAGTGGGAGCATCACGCGGGTTGTGGGTGATACCAAAATCGCTGGTAGGTCGAATGTGGAGTTGCATTGCAACCGGGTGCTACAGACCCATAGAGTAGCAGAGGTGGGGATTATGTTCCATACTAGCATAATCAATTTGGTATCTCCTGGCTGCGAAGAAAGGGCTGATAATATGCGGTAGTACCAAAATTGTCAGCCCCTTCTCCTAGATAGTCCAAGTTTACTTGGCTATCCCAGGGCGTTGGCAACCGCATTGTAATATTCCCAGCGTGTCGCACACCGTGGGTAAGGCCTTCACATCGAGACTCACGTTAAACCCTGGTGGACTTCTTCCTCGATTCCGCTCCAAACAAAACGAATGATGTTAGCATGGAGATTAAATGGAGTTTAAACAGATATTACCAAGGTCTAAGCAAGCGACTAACAAAAATTCGGTTATACCCGATGTTAATTTTACGTACCTTGTTGTATAGCGCAAAATCTTGAGCTATAACATAAGCCGATGAATCAGTTCTGGGAGTCTTCGATAGCAAATAGTTCGGAAGGTACTCGTATATGAACTCGTTTACGGAGCTATATACCGACATTGACATGGTCAAACGAATAAATACACGGCGATAGCATTACCTGGTGGTGTTGTGCGGATGGCCCTAAATGCACTGGCATGAAAGTTGTTTTTCAACGAACTTGATGGACGGCGCAGTTTTTGTATTATGATGTACTACTTTTGAAGTATTACCGAAACTTGGTGTGACTAATTGGAGAAGAAGCGCTGAAGGACAAAGCGCTTGGAATTGTTTTCTGCGTGCGACGTGCAATAAAGTAAGATAAATCTCCTACTGAATTTGAGTTGAAAACATATTCAAAATAGGTGTTACTTTTATTATTATATATGTATATTATTATTATTAGCTTACTCAATGCTAGTAAATTTTTAATTGAAATGAGTAAGTAAAACTTAAATCAACCACTCGATTTGAGCACGCGTGGAAATAGTACGTACTTAAAATAAATAAGCAAACATTTTCAAATTATTCTCTTACTTATTTCGAACAAGGAGATGCTTGACAACATATGGAGATAAATTTTACTCAATTTAAATTCGTTTTGACTCGAAATTTTTTGAGAGAGAATGTCCCAAATATTTTAATTATACCTCTTTTAATTCATACGATATGACCATTCCAAATGTCAGTCTATGTATGCGGTGCCCTTCCTAATCATAACCTAATTTAATATATGGTAATCTACTGAATTATAGAAATATATGGTTATCCGTTTAGCGGTTTCAAAACCGTTGGTCAGGCAAGGCTGCCAGCTATTAATTGTCTGTCATCTGAAGTGTTATTTATTTAGTGAAAGGTTTACCATTTACAAATAAAGTTCGTTTAACAACCGAAGAACGCATAAAAATAGTCCAAGCTTACCACCAAAGTGATGATTCAAAAGTGGGCTTTCATCGAACAAAATTTTCTTCAGCGATGAAGCTCATTTCTCGGATTTCTCAGTGGTTACGTCAACAAGCAAAATTGCTGCATATGGGGCTCGAAGAACCCAAAAGTGATTATGGAAAAGCCATTGCATCCGGAAAAAGTGACTGCTTGGTGAGCACCAGATTCTGAAGGTGTCATTGGTCCGTATTTTTACGAAAACTACCTCAAAAACATCCACTGCTGCAACCAATCCAGAGGTGGCCATTTAAATTACATTGTATTTCGTACGTAATGTCCAACCATTATAATGAAATAAAATTTTGATCGAAATGATATTTTTATGTGTGTTTTATTTAAATTTACTTGAAACCGGCATAGTTACTACGTTGTGGCACCAAGCAGTTGTTCCTAGGACTTATTATTTTCATATAAATAGCTTTTGTAGCAAATCTCTTCTTTTACCTGTGATATTTCATGGGATATGACCATTCAAAATGTTAAGTTGTGTGGGCGGTGCGACACCTTTTTTCATATTCTTCACCTAATATATCATTTGGCAATCTCGTGATTGTTCCTTTAGCAGGAACATGCGGCAGATTATAGTCAGGTGGATGCATAAGAACCCCACAACGAAGCTTCTGGAGCGAATCACTATTGATGGGTCTGATGTTGTTCTAATGTAACACAATTCTTCCCCTATTAGCTAAAGCTGGCCGCTTCTGAGTGATTGCTTTCTTCAGACTTCCCAATTTCTGACAGAACAGATGCCAAAGAGAGTGTGAGTATATGGGACATGCTACCCATCGGCGAAGATGAGGCTTATCTTGCCGCGATGCAAATAGACATTCGAGTGCGAAGACTACCAGCGCTTTCGACTTTAAATAAAAACTAGGGATCCAAGATTAACCGATAAAGTGGGAACAGGGTACCAGAGACTCCTCGTCCCCACATTACCACCTAAAGGTGCGGAGGTCCCAGATAGGTGGAAAGGCCGATATTACGTTGCAATAATCTTGCCAGTGGGAGATGGAGAAAAAATCCGATGACGGCGAACTACTATGTAATCTAGAGTTGCTCCTTGGGCTCCAATTCCTCAGGCCAGACTTCTGGCGCAAACACTCACACAACTGCATCGTGCAAGCCCTACGCAGACCAAACACCCTGGAAACACCCACTATTCTAGCCAATACGCCTGGAGTATAGAGAATATTGTTATTGCAGTGCCACCTGATACAAAAATAGCTAAAAATCACATTCTTTTTAATCCCTGAAATATTCATAATTTTAAATAAATTATGGTAACTCACGAATATCTATCTAGTTTCAAACGTCGATTCGGTTGCGCTATTTGCAATCGTCACATCGATTTATCCTCAGCGTAAAGCCTCCTAAAGAATATTCGCTTAATGAGCGTCTCACCCCGAAACTGATTCAGGTTACTGGACGTAGTGCCGATTACCTTTCTGAGCCACATCGGGGACGATGCATTCGCGTCCAAGCAAAAGATCACAGGGTTAACACTATAAATCGATAACACTACATCCGTAAACGTAATATCGGCCTCCAAAGGCTCAATATACTTGCAATGGAGGCTAATTATGAGTACACGACCAAAATCTACTTCAACGGAAGCACAAATATTCCAATTAGAACTAATAACCTCAGTGTAGCACAAAAATAATATATTTGGAGATAATTGCAACGTTAAGTCTAGTATACAGAAAAATCTGCATAAATACGGGTAAATCACGGAACCTATTAAGGCTACATGGAGCTTAAGGATCGCAAATGGTCTTTCCCCACCATCGCAGGGACCCTTTCATCACAATATAATTGCAGAAGGCGAGTATTCACGCTATTAGTAGTACATGGGGCTTCTGCACAAGGGCCTCCAGGATCACAAATAGTCTTTCCCCGTTATATCATCACATTGACGTGTTTATCGCAATTTAATTACAGAAAACGTGTACTCAACCAAATGCCTTACCTTCGCCTGAGCTGCCATTGCGCAACATAGCGGGTGGTGATTCGATCAGTATGTTGAAGTAGTCCCTTTTCATACGGGCATACCTACCAAAGCGGGCTCAAAGATCCCCCACGTTCAAGGCAAGAGTTTACGAAAACACAGCAATACGAAATCAAAAACAAAATTTACCCGTTGCTTTAAATCAACAACTACCTCATAAATAACTTGTTCACTAATTTGAAAGTTCAGAGAAAAATGCAACAACAACAACAAGTCACTACAATGCAATTGTTGTGAAATGCCAAAGCAGACACAGAAAGCCACTATTTGTCATACTAAACTTACAACCACAAAGCGCTCTAAGAAATACGCTTAATGTGTACAAGTCTGGATTAAGAGTCTGGCCATAGGGGAGCAAACACAACCTGACCACCTATCCAGACTTGGCCACCGTTTACGCCATCTCATCAGCATCCACTTAAAACAAATGTTCGGTACAAAAGCTAACGTTTAGCTCATGGCCAAGTCATAGTACCATTGTTTTTTTTTTTATTTCATCGACATTTTCGACAACTTGCATTCTAGAGGATGGTGTATTGATTGACTATTGATTGACATTGATTGACTATTATAGCTACAGGACCATAAACACATAGATCGAAGAAAAACTGTAAAACTTTGTGTATGTTCTCTTTACTAGTGTCATCTTTGTGCGCATTTTTTTAATTACAACGCCATCCACAACGCGAGATACAGATTACTAAAACTATTTATTGGAAAATAATAGATTTCTTATTACAATATCCATGTTATAGGTATGAAGATAGATAAATATTCACATTTGGAGCATTCATTCGTGCACTTTTTTCGTCGCGTTTCACCAGAAAATATTTTATACCGTGATTACAGATTTTTACCCATGATTACAGATTGTACATCTGAAAAAATCTGACGTTTAACGCGGTGACATAATCATTTGTCTGAGGGTAAAACCGAGCGAAAATTATATATTAAATATTCGAGAATTTGCCTTAATATCTAAATAGCAGCACATACCAATTACATTTCGGCAAAAACAGAAAAAGTTGCCTGACTGAAATTTCTGTACCGGTTCTTATTAAAAAAAAATAATATAATCTGACGGACACCGATGATTAATATAATTATTAGAATCGTTCTTTCTGACATTCTTCGAAAATTCTTTAAGCATTGAATAATGAAAGCTAGTAGTAAATATTATATATACGTAAATTAGAATTCTATGTTCTTAATATTACCAGCTTAAATTCCGGGAAACCCGAACATTTTGAATATAGAATTAAAATTTTTAATTGTGGCACAGAGTCATATAAAACATATTTACACTATAATCACTTTTAATAAAGCTTACCTGTGTTGGCGTTAAATGAATAAGACTTGCAAGATGTTCTCGCTCAGGTGCAGAGAGATATCGTTGTTGTTTAAATCGTCTTTCTAGTTCATATACCTTAAATAAAAAGGTTATTGATTTTAGGTTTAAACCAGGTCTAAAATATTGTTTTACAAAGTTTAAATTTATAGCCATTGTGATATTATGTTGCAATCAAAAAATATTCCAAAATTCCCGTAAACTAAACTAATTTTATTTTTGCTGAAGGACGTCGCGTTTCGGACTTCATGACAAGTTCATTTTCAGATCCCTTTGACCAAATCAAAGCTCTTGATACACATATCTACTTATAAGCAGATAATGCATATGTGCAGTGGATATCAAGTGAAGTGGATCGAAGTGAAGTGGATATCTGAGATCTATTCAATGAATTTTGCAGTTATGCCAACAATGAGAATGGAGGTTAGGTTGTCGCCAAACAAATCCCTGGTTATAGCTGCCGAATGTTAATATATAATTTCATACGCCATGTTCCAATTTTTTTACACTATTAAAACATTCGTATTGAAATTAAATTGAATTTTTTGCATGACCTTCTTTGCTTTGCCAGATAAATATTGTCTTACTATTTTCGGGAGTTTAACGGTCATTGCGAATGTCACAGTTTGAAAAACATTTACTAGAATCACAGTCACAATCTGTGTTCGAAAAACTTTCAAGCAGGATTTGTGGTCATCGCTATTATTATAATATAAACTAGATATATGTTCAGTCTTGAATATAGTATAGTAGCGTTTCCTTAGCTGTAAGCATTGTTGACGTTGCAGATATCACGTTGTACATAGGATGTAATAAAATTTGTATCTTCCTTGGAGGTCCATTTGGCCATGTGTTGTACTCACAAATGCTCATAATATATGATAATTAGGAAAACCTTATCATAGCAAAATATTAGAGCGACGCGAGGATGCGCGAAATTTTCCAGGTCAAAATGCGCATGTGTGTATGGGTGATGGTAAAAGCTTCACCACGGAAACTAGAGATATAGATGTCCCTTGTTTCCCCCGTTGAATCATCCTGAGCGCCTCAAGAAGCTCTTAAGTCGGACAATATCTATATCATCCAGATCTCCAGGGTCCCTAAAGAAATAAGAGCCCAGTGTTGACCCCAGCTCCACAGCTCCTGCAGAAGCCACTAGTCGCAGCCCTCCATCTCACTGTATGTCTTCCAATCAGACAGTGTGCTGTCATGACGGATACAAGCAATGAGACGTCAGGTCTTGATAGCGACAGCAGTGTGTATGAACGTTTCATATCTAGGCGAGGCCACATCTGTCTGGATAGATTATAGCCTCGGACAGACTTCCACCAGCCCTTTGCAACTAAAAATTCTCTATCTCGCAGTAGGTGCTTGCAAGTGGCCAGAGACATGCCCACAGACTCCAACTCGGCTGGAGCCTGTAAGGTTGTCCTTAGTCTTGCTAGTTCGTCTGCTGTGAAGTTCGCTGATATGTCCCTGTGGACCGGCATAAGGTGAATGTGGAAATGCTAAGTCATCTCGTTAAGAGATCTGCGGCAATTCAAGGCTGATGTTGATATCAGGAAGGCAGAATCCAGGCAGCTTAACTGTCAGAGAATATGTTAATTCCTACCGTGGTGAGGACGTTATATCTCAGCCATGCCGCCACTTCCCTAATATACAAACTTACAAAAGTCGCATTTGCGATAGTCAGTGCTTGTTTTTTGCTGTGAGAATGCTGCTAGATATAGCTTCAGAATGTACGGATAACAAGATCCGGGATGTTATTAACCAAGATTTGTACATGGATGACTTGGTTACTTGAGCCGATTCCGTTACAGAAGTGGTAAAGTTAGACATTTGTCACTGCAACATTTGGAAAAATACGGACTTCTCTTAAGAAAATGGAAAGCATCGAACACATCATTAAGCCTTCTGAATCAAGTACAAATGAAATAATGACAATAAAAAAGACCGCTAAGTAAAGACATTGAAATCAAAAGATGACGTTTTATTATTCAAGATCCATCCAAATGTTATGACAAAAATGAGGAGAAGTGCAGCATTATCATATGTAGCAAAGATTTGAGACCCACTTGCAATACTAACACCAGTAACATTCAGGACAAAATTATTTATTCAACGTTTCTGGGTACTAAAGATCGACTGCGATGCTAAATTGAGTGAAGAGTTATTAAAAGACTAGGACGAGATGACGTGAATATTCGACTATAGGGTGATTTCTTACGATTTAAGTTAACGAGGAACGATTGCAAATCGTTGAAATTTATTATCAAAATTCGTGCTCTGTAACAAACATGCATCGTTTGATACGACCATTCCATGGTCGTCATAATCGATCTGTTGAATCAACAATTCGTTCTGTTATATCCAAATTTCGCACCAAATTTCCTTTATCAGACATAAAACCATCGACTCGCATGTGTAGAGTGCGTACCGAGAAGAAATTGCAGCCGTACCGACCAGTGTTAATGACGATCGTGAAATGTCAATTCGTCGCCGTTCTCAGTGATTGGGCATGTGTTACTCACCAAGGAAAATTTTACACATCGATTTGGGTTTGAAAGCCTATAAAATTCAACTTAAGCAAGAATTGAAGCCGTCTAATTTTTGGTGAATGGGTCTTACAAAAGCTCAATGAAAATCCGCCGTTTTACCGAAAAATTGTGTTTAGCGAAGAGGCTCATTTCTTGCTGAACGGATACGTACACAAGCAAAACTGTCGCATTTGGAGTGATGAACAGCCACATGCCATGCATGAATTACTGATTTATCCCGAAAAAACGACAGTCTGGTGTAGGCTGGCGGCATCATCGGCCCATTTTTCTTCAAAGACGACCCTGGAAGAAACATTACCGTCAACGGCGAACGATATCGAGTTGGTTGAATTGAATTTGGTTGACATGTGGTTTCATCAGGACGGTGCAACATGCCACACTGCTCGTGAAACAATGAATATGTGGAGGGATGAATTTAGTTAGCAGCTTATGTCTCGATTTGGCCCTGTGAATTGGTCCACAATATCTTGCGATTTAACGCCTCTTGATTATTTCTTATGGGGTTATGTCAAGTGGTTAGACTATGTGGACAGGCCGAACGTGTTATCCGTGGAATAAAATAAAATTGTAAATAAAATTGGAGCTTCCGAATGAACATGAAATTATATTTAAAAATTAAATGGTAAAGACCAATTTATCGATTCCAATAAAAAATTTTAACATATGATGTAAATTTGAATGTTTTATTCGATTAAAAAAAAAAACACGATTAAAAAACCACCCTTTATGAAGATTTTCAGATGCATCGGAAAAGGCTTATGCAGCACTAACTGAAAACTTCGTGAGGAACTTTGACGTTAGCGGCAAAGAGTAGAGTAAACCGATTCAAAAATAGAAAAACTTTACCAAACTATAATTGTGTGCTGTGCAGTTGTTAACTATAAATTACTGCTAATAATTAAAATCCGATGAAGAGTTCATATGTAGAGCGACTAAATAATAAAAAAAAGAGTAAAGATAAACTCATAGAAACAAGAACAACAAAAGCTAATTCCTTGGTGCCACAGGATCAATGGCACTATGTGGAATCAAAAGAAAATCCAGGAGATATTGGTTCAAGATGACTGGCCTTTGAAAAGCTGAAAGGTGAACCCTTTGGTCGGACGGGCCACAATGGCAAACTAAACTATTTGTACTATCTCATCCATGAATAATCATCGTTCAAAAAGTTGCAGAGAGTATATGTATATGTGCTGTGCTTCATAGAAAAACTTAAGGGCACAAAGAATCTTTCCAATTATTTATCAGCAGAAGAATTAAGAAAAGCTGAAATTGGCATTATGAAAGGTCATCAACAGGGGGAAGGGTATCCAGAGTTGTGACAACTACAACGTTGCATCCTTATTTAGATCAGGATGGGCTCGTGAGTTAAAGGCAGACCACAATATTCAGATTTATCTTCAAATAAGGAACATCCTGTAATAAATTGGCATTATGAAAGGTCATCAACAGGAGGAATGGTATCCAGAGTTGTGACAACTACAACGTTGCATCCTTATTTAGATCAGGATGGGCTCGTGAGTTAAAGGCAGACCACAATATTCAGATTTATCTTCAAATAAGAAACATCCTGTAATAATGCTAAACTCATCGCTCATGTCATTGCTGATATAAGAGGCACATGGAGAAACCCGCTAGGATAATGAATGTCAAAAATTCTATAGAAAAGGTCATAAGAAGAAGATCGCTCAAAGGATGCATCGCTGTGTTTATTTGCCTGACGACAAAAGCGGTTCACTTGGAGGTCGTTAATGGATTAACAAAGGAGACATTTCTCGCTGCGCTGAAAAGATTATTTGCAAGAAGAGGCAACATCAGTCATGTGTATTCCGACGATGGTACAGATTTCACGGGAGCTGAAAGAAAATTGGATGCGGGCTTCGCAAAATCTGTTAAAAACAACTATTGGATCGCTCCCATTTTAGAAGACCAGAAAGTCAAAAGGCATTTTATTCCGCTGGTAAATCCTCGCTTTGGACGAATTTGGGAAGCGGCAGTAAAATCTATCAAGTACCATTTGAAAACATGTATTGGCGAAAATAAGTTAACTTTCAAGCAGTTGAGTACATTATTAGATCAAATAGAAGCTGTGCTGAATTCTGGACCACTTTACGGGTTGGACAATAATTCGGAAGAAATAGAAGTGTTAACACCATGACATTTTCTCATTGGCCGTCCTCCCCTGCAATGTCCGGAACAGTACGACATTTGATTGATGGATATTGGTACAAAAGCTGGAAATCCTGGAAAATGGATTACCTTATGACATTACAATAGCGTTATAAGTGGAAATCTTTATGTAATAACTTGAAACAGTGTCAGATTGTGAAATCAGAAGATACACATCCAATGCATTGGCCATTGGCTAAATGATTAAAATGGACCTAGGCAAGAATGGTTCAGTGAGTGCAGTGACAGTGCAAACAAGTGACAATCTACTTAAGACGCTACTAAATAAGCTACGTTCATTAGATATCGTGAAACAAGAAAAGATATGGTGTGTATGGTATGGTATGGTACGTTCCGGAGACAAAAGCGATTTTATATCTCTCATATGTTCGTGTTGTTTTTACTATTTATGACTGGGATAAAATCGCAAAAATCGATTGTTGGAGCTACTATGGCGGAGATCAGCAAGACAGCGGTGATTTACCTAGTACAAGTTCGGCCAGTAGATGTTATTTTGTCTACTTGGGATCTCATTATATATTTGAAACTCCGTGCTTTTTTGACATCATTATCTAGTCCGAAGTATTGGTAAAGGAAATCAGATCCAACCAATGGATTCCTATTTCCGCGAAACATCAACAGATCAGAACGAGTGTCATTAGAATTCATAGGGTCCTTGTTACAACTTCCTAACAGAATTTCTGCCCATATCCAGTGTTATGCAGATATGTAAAGGATGATAGAGCTGCCGTTATAAGGCATTATTAATCTGCAGCCAGCGCGTACTTTCAGAGTTCAAGAGGCAACCATATCAGCACCAAGAAATCTGCGGTCTAAGAGCAATCTGGAGGGCAGTAGGATGCTTGCCACTGATGTCATCCAACTTTCTGATTTTCTCACGCAAATAGAAAACGTTGTGACGAGACTGAAAGCGGTAGAGAATACCAAAATAGAGCTCCTACTCTGACCTGAATTTTTACCACATTAGTGGACATTCATGCCTCATATCTTAAGTATTATATTAAGCATTTATTTTATTGGGAAAAATAATAAATAAGCGAACAATCACAGATTTACAGATTCCGAATGGATATATAGGTATATAATATCATTTGTAGATACAGTAATGGACGATTTCTTTCAAACTTTTGTTTTGAGGCAAACTTAATTATCACAGCAAAGCAGCTTCAATTCTCGGGAACTCGCATCCAGCCCAGTCTCGGATCAGTCAAACATTGTTTTTAGCGAATTATGCACTTACATCTTCTTCGAAACGAACATTAAAATATTTAATGTATTTCTTGGAACACGACATTTTATTCATAAGCTAAATTTATTAAACAAGCCAAATTTATTAACCCATATTTTTCTACTTCAATTTATTTACCTTCTAATCACTGACAACTTTCTCGTATTTTTCATATTTCATTATGCTATTTGCATACCAACATATGATAGCGATACTGCTGATTAAAAATATCTCTATCGAGTTTGTTGTGATCATCAGTTGGAGACTTCATATGGTGAATGTCTTGGCTTCTTAAAGTCAATTTTGAATATACGTACGTACATAATAAATATCTTGTTCTTTTTTTGTAATTTTTTATAGGGAACTTGGAAATATTTACAAATATTTGAACGAGCGAAGAAAAGCTTGAAGCATTATATGACCGCTACACTGCAAAAAAATGAAAAAATAATGTAATATAATGAAAATTTCAAGTTGCAAAATCATCTCTGCTCAGATCTTTTTGTTTGCAGCAGACAAATCCCCAAGATTGGAATTTACCATCTGGTAATGTTAACTAAGGGTCTCACTCCTCTATGACTAACTTCACAACTTCCTTTCTTCGCCTAACTCTTGAAATGTAAAGACCAAATATTAAGAGGATTTAAAATTATAAATTTTATTCGCGATTATCCAAGTCAGGTTGATACAGATGAAAGTTTCAATTCCAGCCAACATTTGTCGGGTGTATTTGTTGTTATTTCAACTGGCGAAGGACATTGTATTGGTAAATATGCCAACCTGTAACTTTACCCAACATATCTCCTCAAACCCATCAAAAGGGTTATTTTTGGTCTATTCTAATTGTAATTCTAATTCTAAGCATTTCTTCAACCACATTGGGCTAGTGAACTCGTTACGGATCTCATCCACACCCTACGACACAATACACTTTCATTTCACATGATATTGGATCTCCTGGTCAACTTTTTTGATCAATTTGCCTTGTGCCAGCTGATACCCACCTTATCTATAGTTACATCATTCGAAAACCAGAAATCTGATTTTAGTGACATGAATTAAACGTGCATTTCGATGATGTTGTTGTTGTACAGCCGTACAAACACTTTTTTGGTGCATTTCGCACCATAAAGTAAAATGCGCTACATTTAGTAACTCATTATTAGCTTGATTTGAATCGATTTTTTTATAATAATTTATTTTTTCTATTAAATCCTTACTCTTATTTTGTAAATCCTAAGAAACAACCAAAACAAAAGAAAGTCCATCATGGTAACTATTTGATCATCCAAAGGATTGCACTTGAAATGATAACTGATTGCTTTATGGAATACATTTAATCGAAATTTTCCGATTTAAATGGAAGTGAAATGGAGTATTTATATTTAATTTCGTTGTTCCTTTAAGGTTGTCGTTAAAGTTAAAGTTTTGTCCTTCGGGTGTGGTAATTCAGGAATTTGTACATTGAAATCGTGCTATCAGTGGAGATACCTCCGATAATTACAATCGTATCAAAAACCTAAGTTCATCCTTGTCTACTTTATATTAGAACACCAGGGGTATGAATACGAAATTGCGAGACATTTATTTGAATAGTGGAATTGTAATTACCAGGTAATTGTATTTTCTGAGACAAGGCCAAAATCTGGCATAAGCAATCCGGCATTTTTTTTTTCGATAATTATCAAGTTTATAGGAAATATAAATTATTTTAAAAGGCTGGTGTATTTATGAGTATTGATATTCATAGCCGGTTGCCATCTGATGTATTTGGGCCGGTCACTCAAATTGATGTTGAGGTTAAATGTGCACGCATTGTCCTAAGTATTATACGATTCATAGCGTCATATTCGAATATTACACAGGGATCTAATATGGAAGTACTCGTATACATGAAATATGTGATAAATATTATGTAATTTTTTTTTTTTTTTGGGTAATTTGAATTTGCCAGAGGTGGAATGGCTACTAACGTATGTTTTCCTTCATTAAACTCCGATTTTAACTTTTTTTTTGGTAAATTGCTCGATCTCGGCAAAATACTTGACCTTGTTTTTTCAAATTCTCATACTTTTTTAAATCGTTCCACACCACCAATACTTTTCGATTATAAATACTGCCCTACTTTTGTGAATTCTAATACACTAATAGTGATGATAATTTCTGTTCTCTAAAAGTGGATGAAATAGAAACATAACGTTTTTCAAAGATAAATTATAATGTATTATATTCGTATCTATTGAACTCTTTTTATGTTACTGCGTTTATCTTGACCAGAAAATTTCGAATGTTTATAATTATATTAGCGTTGATTTTTCCTTCTGTACTCGTCTCGCGTAAACAGTTATAATCTCGCCCTCTTTGGTTTACAAAGTGCCTCAGACATCTTCGGAACTTAAAAATCAAATTGTGAGAAATTTGTAGTCTAATGGGATTATCCACATTGTTAAGACCAAAATCCTGGGATTCTTCCCGTTTTTATTCATAAGGCAACTCTACTACATTTTTACATAGCGATGTAAAAATGCATTGTTGTGCTGGTGCTGCTTGCTTGTTCGAAAGATGTCTTCCTGATGTCACCTATGCTTTCTCTGGGATATTTTCTACCTACACTGTATTTTTTACCACTCTTGATGTAAGCATTATCAACGTAAGTGGTTGTTCCAACAGATTTCTGATTGTTCAAGTCCGGAGAATAAAAAAAAGTATTCTATTCGAAATTCTAATTCTGGTGTCTTTTTCTTTCTTTTATTTCTTTTTTCTAATTTGTGAACAATTTCTGGAAGAAATATTGCACTTTCTAAGTCAATATTTCTGGCTCAGCTTTGTAACACTTTCGTTTATTCTCAGGAAACCTCAAAAATAGCAATTTGGCGTTTTCACATATATTTTTCGAATTATGCTGAGATCGTTCTAATTATCATCTAATATGATTAATAAATTGTATAAACTTTAGCGTTTATTCTGATAAACTAAATAAACTCTTTAACGATTCGCTATATTCTGAATATTTTCCCATTTTGTGGAGATAAAGTTTATCAGGTATATTCCAGATTCTATTTTGAAGTAAAAGTAGTTTGTAATAATTTCAATTTGAAACTTGGATGTTCTGAATTTTACTTTTTACTTTTTATTTCTGTTTTGTTTTCGAACATCAAATCGTAGTGAATTGCATTGTTCTAGAAACTACTTTTAGGCAAAAAGAAGTGGTTTAAAAATACTTTGAAATTTTATTGTGAAACAAAAATTTTTGCAAATAAACATGTAAGTATAATAAATAAAAGTGGTCAGATTCCTTTGGTTGAATAAAAATTTTCCTTGTTTGAAGGGGAAAACACAAGAATACAACGCAGGATGCAATAATGCTACGTTTTATGCAAAATAATCCAGACCTGGAAAAAGGGGACCATGTAAAATTGGAAGAATTGTGGAATCTTTTTGCGGCTTAGTAATCTCCACGTGAGTTCCATCAATGCATCCTACTACATCGGGAATACCAAATTTTTGCATGAAGTGGCGCTTAGACAAATTTTGTTCATCAACTGTTATTTTCAGTTTAATCCACCTAGAACAAATATATTTTTCTAGAACAATAAGCACTCGATTTAAAATTTTGCAGGTGGTGCTCCGTGCTAAGGCCACATTAGTATCTTTCCCGACCCCTCGTTAAAATCCTCCTTCTGCTAAAAATCTTAATGTGTGGCAGCAAGCTGTAGTTCTGCCGGAATTGATGACTTGAGCGGTCTCAATTTTATGCAATGTAAAATGTTACGAAATGCATCTTTGTTGATGCGATAATTTTGTAAAAACCTAGTTTTTATTAAAAGTATATTGAATGTACTTAAGTACATACATGTGTGTACTTACATAGTGTCGCCCATATCCAGAGGATTTGAGTGATCCCGCAAAATTCGCCTTTGTAATTTTGCTCTTGCGTATTCATTGGTTTGGTATATAGTGGACACTAACACCGCATTCATTATTTATTTATCCTTTATTTATTTATTTGTCCTTATTATTTATTTATCCTTTAATTTTATGCACAAAAAATTACAAATAGCAGTTTTAATAACTAAATTTTATTTTCAAGTCAATATCAGCTGTTTACAATTTCTGTTTTCGAACTTCATTTCATATGAGAAAATGAAACAACAAACCGCTTCATTTGCAGAACATCGAAAACAAACTGTTAACTTTTCAAATCGTATTTTACTTTAATTCCACTACTTTTTTGGAACATACCTGTATAATTTCTCTATTTAATTATAGGGATATCGCCTAATTAAGTGCGATCCCGCATCTTTTTGAACGCTTGGTTCCGAATAGATTAGTTAATTTAATGCCGTATCCGCTTTCCAACATAGATTTGTCGCGAGTCGACGTATAACTAGAAATTTGCCAGTATTGGTTTCCTATATGTTTTCGGAACAACGGATGTAAGAGGACGGTCCAAAAACTAGCCGAACTGACGTATAGATCGTGCCAGTAGTTCAAAAAGTAATTATTTTGGTGAAAAGTGGCAACCTTACAAAACATATGTTTCATAAGGCAACAAGTTGCTTAGTATTTTTATTTGAGCCATCAAAAGTGAACGATTTCAGTGAATTTTTAAACATGGAAAAAATTGGTCGCAGTTATGTAATTCCATATTTCCATTTAAAAAGTCCCTGTCCATCCAATACTGAAGCCAAGCTGGATTCTACTCTGGGGGGTCAGCCCCAATTAAGGTGCCCACAACAGACAGGATGATCGTCGGCTAAAGGTGCGAGAGCCAGCTGAAATGAAATATTGACCGAAGATCTAAAGATGGTGAAGATGTTTCACTAGAGTGCTTGGCAATGTTTCATCGCAATAAAGCCGAATTTTTGCGTCGATACATAACCATCGACGCAACACTGTTTAACAACAACAAGTGCAAAATTGTTGGCTCAGTGAAAATAATAAGTTTTTAAGGTTTATAGGTTTCCGTAAAATCGGAAACAGGCCACTTTGGATGAGTACTGGTTGGGTGATCGACCAAAAAATCAAAATCGATTTTTTTGGCTTGAAGTCGATGAACAGCTTAAACAAAAAAAGTCGTTCACAAACCCCCTCCAATTTTGGTTGATGGTGTAGTCAAAATCCAACCACTAATTAGACGAAAAAGTAAATGAAGAATACGTTCTTAAGGTAGTAAACCACGATAAAGTAAAAATGGTACCGGAATTCTTTCCGAAAATTGTGAAAGTTTTGGAAAATAAAAATACAGAATTCTACACTTATAAATTGAAAGAGGAGAGAATATTGCGGAGAATATTGTTGATGCTATTAAAAATTTAGGACACAACGCCAAATAAGTCCATAATATAAAAAGCATTTATACCCAACTTCCCTTGTCATTGTTTAGAATTGAATTAGAGCTCCATAAAAAAAATTAAGATGTATGTATATCAAATTAAAAGATTGCTTAACACGATCATGTTTTTTGAACCCCCTCGACCAACGAGGGAAATCGTACAATGTTCTAATTGTCAACACTACGGGCATACTAAGGCTGGGTGCCATAGAAAACCCAAGTGCATTAAATGTGCTGGAGAGCATATATCAATAAATTGTTCTCGAAAAGATCCAACTGCAGATGCAAAATGTGTTTTGTGTGAGGAAAATCACCTCGCAAACTATAAAGGTTGCCAGGTCTATCAAAAGATCATTATCCCCAATAAAACCTCTTCGGCCAAAAGAGCCGATAATTCTGCACAGCAGAAAACAACATCTTGCGTTGTTTCTGATAAAAATGTTACCTTTAGACAACCTCCTGGTTATTTCCCCGTTTTACCAGGCCTTCGTAAAGCTGGCAAATAGCCTGACAAACACCCTTGTCAGGTCCTGTAAAGTCAGCCCCTCTCAATGCTGAAAACAACAACAATTGTCGGGTTTAACGTGGGTCTCGCTTTGATAGCCTTACTCACGGTGTGCCACCACACATGGGACTGTTCTTGAACGTGTTTGCGACAGCCAGCGCCCCTTTGGGGAACTCAAACTAATCCCGGAAGGATTAGTCGAAGCACCTAAGAAATAGGAAACAGGTCCCCTTGGAAAAATTTCCTCAGGCCATATTTCCTCTCTCTACCAAAGTACCTTTGAAGTCACTGGTATGAAGTGAACTTCCTCCCGGGTAGGAGTGAGGCCTATCTAGACACCTCGGATAGACGAAGAACAGTGTTTCCCAAGTTCCCGCATTACCTTCAGGAGATCCTGAAATAATGCAAGATCCGTAGAAACACATGTTCGGGCGACCACAGCCAGCACGATGCTCCCACAAGGGGTCCTACACCACGACCAGGCAAGAACAAAATGTTCCTGGGGCCCCTGGTCTCCCGTGCTACCAGAAAATGAAAAACCCTCTGGTCAGGTTTTCGCAGACAAAAGCTGCTCCAGTTTCGCTACATCATACCTCGCATGGAACTGGTCGTCCACCATAGCCGTCTGCACAAAGCGCAGCCTTGCACCTACAACAATTTGCAGCTACATGCCTTCCCGCGATGCAAGCGCATACATAACTGAAAAAGAGAAGGAGAAGAATAGAAGAAGGGAAAAAAAGAAGAATAAGAAAAAGAAGAATAAGAGTACAGAGGGATGCTGCTCCAACACACCTCCACATGCATTGCACATTGCGCAACACACATGACAGTGCATCTTCACAGCAGAGCCCCTAATCCCTAACACCAATTAACCCACCAAGACAACCCCTAACGCTCCCTCCTAGCCCGGCGCCTTGAAAACAACCTGCCTGCAAAGTGACGAGCTCCAGCCAGTCTATCCCTTGACTACATCATGTCCGTCACGTCCCACCTATCCCCAACCCTCACAATCCCTAATGCGTCCAAATCCCTAATATCATCATACCGAGGACAGTCGCACAACACATGCTTCCAATCCTCTGTCTGATGCCCACAGTCACAAGCACTACTGTCAGCCAGGCCTCTTTTGTGCAGAAACTCGTTCAGAGAACCATGCCCCGTCAATATGAAACCCAGACTCAGATTAAAACCAAAGTCAGAATTCCCATTGACGAAACAAACATCCCGCACAAAAGCGTACGTGGCTCTACCCTTGTGTGACTGATCCCATCTGGCTTGCCATCTGGTTGTCACACATTCTCCCAAAACTGCCTTGCGTTCCGCCCTACTCAGATTTTCAATGGCCTGTACATCCCTCACCAGGTCTATACCAGCCACAGAGCATGCTCTCTTCACCCGAAAGTCTACTGCTCGACGCAGAACCTCCAAGTCAAGAGGAACAGCTCCCATCAAAACCTGCAGAGCATCCGTGGAAACCGTTCTACATACAGGCATGCAAGCAAGCAAAATCACCCGCTGGCATGACTGTATCAAACGATATCCTGCAGAGGTCGTGACCGCCTCGTACCACACCGACGACCCATATGTTGCACAGGCAACAAATAAGCCGCGGTAGACTATACGAGCAGCACGCCTACAAACCCCCAACCAGTCCGTAGGATGCGCCTCACCATGCCAACGGCACAGGTCAGCCTCCTCTCTAACTCCCTAACACGAGGAATTTTTTTTTTTTTTTCATTCATTGTTTTTTTTTTATTGGATCTTTCTTACGAAATTTACAATATGTATTCAAATCTTAAACCTATCTTAAACTAAAGTATCCTGCCATTGCCGGATCTTGTTTTTGGCGAGAAGTACTGTTTATCACCGGACCAAGTCTAGCGTGTCCTTTCTTTTTAGCCGTATATGACCGGGAAAATTTTGAAGGTTTTGAGCGAGTGGGTTTGATTGAGAGGACAACTTTGATACATATGACCTGCTTAATTTTTTTATTTCCTCGGAAATATAAGGAATGTTTAAATCTTTGTGTATATTATCATTCCTAATATACCATGGGGCACCACAAATTTGGCGCAGTATTCTTGACTGTCTTCTCTGTAACTTATTTATGTTAGAAGCCGATGCCGTTCCCCACAATTGGATGCCGTATGTCCATATTGGCTTCAATATGGTTTTGTAGATGGTGATTTTATTTTCCAAACTGAGAGTAGACTGGGAGCCAATAAGCCACTGGAGTTGAGCCATTTTAAATTTCAATTGTATGATTTTTGAGTCAATGTGATTTTTCCAGGTGAGACGTCGGTCTAGGTGAATACCCAAATATTTCACATGGTTATGAACGGGTATGGTACTACCGTGAATAGTGAGGGCTGGGCAATTGTTCTGCCTAAGAGAGAATGTAACCTGTATACTCTTAGTGGCATTTACTTTTATCTTCCACTTTTCGAGCCAAGATTCTAATGTGTGTATATGAGACTGCAGTTGTCTAGAAGCCATTAATGGGCAAGTGCTAGTGCTCATTAATGCAGTGTCATCAGCGAAAGTTGAGGTTTGAATTAGGGAATGAAGAGGCATGTCAGAGGTGTAGATGGTATATAGTATAGGGCCTAGTATACTGCCCTGCGGAACTCCTGCTGAAACTTTTCTTTGAGTTGAAACAGAGTCTTTCGATTTTACTACAAAAGATCGATCCTTCAGATAGCTCTTCAGGAGCTTCTGGGTATTTGTCGGTAGAAAAGAGACTATTTTGTGAATAAGGCCTTCATGCCACACTTTATCAAAGGCTTGGGAAATGTCTATAAAGAGAGCTGAGCAATATTTCCGATCTTCGAATGTTTTTCTGATCTGGGTTACTATACGGTGTACTTGTTCTGTCGTTCCATGACCCTTGCGAAACCCAAACTGGTGCGTGGGTATTACATGGTTTGCTTCAATATGGGGGTACAACATTTGGAGAAAGATCTTTTCAAACAGTTTAGATAAAATAGAGAGTAAACTTATGGGTCGATAGGATGTAATTTGTGATAGTTCCTTTCCAGGTTTTGGGATCATTATTATTTCAGACAGCTTCCATTATCGAGGAAAGTATCCAATTCGAAGTATAGCATTAAATATAAATAAAACTAATTTGAGGATATTGTGGGGGAGTTCTGAGATCATTTTCGCTGTTATTTTATCGTGTCCAGGAGATTTATTCATTTGCAACGAGAGAACATTTTTCTTTAAAGGAGATAGACTTATTTTCATTGGATTTGTGACCATTGGGCTAATGATCGTTGGATTCACGCGAGAGTTTGTATCGTTAGGAGTAAATACTTCTTCCAGATGATCAGCAAATTCTTTCACTTTTTCATCACTACTCCTTGCCCATCTTCCATCTTTCATCCGTATTGGAGACTCCTGCGTTATAGGATGCTGTAGTCGCCTTGTGGCCTTGTACAGGCTATAGTTAGTGTTTTGTGTGGCTCCTAGACGAGATAAGTAGCGGGCTTCGGAGATTTCTTTTTTTTTTTCATTCAGAGTTGACCTCAGTTTTGACTTGCACTGGTCGAGACAAGTTTTGAGGTAGGGAGATCTGTGCTTTTGCCATCGTCTTCTCGCTTTCCTTTTCTCTTTTATTAGGGATTCAATATGACATGAGGAGTCATTTTTTGTTTTAGCGTAGACCTTGTGCGGAGTTGCCAAGTTTGCGGCAGTTGTCATTGTGGTAGTGAGGACGTTGATGGCAGACTGAATTTCATCTGGTGTTTTGAGAGAAAAGTTTTGCCACAGATGAGAGCTTATGTACATCTTGTATTTCAACCAATTTGTATGCCTGTTTGGAAAATGGTAAGAGATTTCCGGGTTCAAGGGAATGTTAAATACTGTGAGAATTGTGGGGGAGTGGTCTGATGAGAGGTCGAGGGAAGGAGTAACGATGATGTGTTCTCTTGTTATGCTCTTCATAACTGCAAAATCTATGAGATCGGGGGTTTTATTGAGATCCGTGGGCCAGTATGTTGGTCCACCTCCAGACAAAACTTTTAGGCCTGAACTCGATATAGCATTCAGCAATTGCCTGCCCCTGGGGTTGACGAGTCTAGACCCCCAGAAGTTATGTTTAGCATTGTAGTCTCCGGCTGATATAAACTTGTCACCAAGAGTAGAGAAAAAGTGTGAAAACTGGTCTTCGCTTATAACATATTTGGGAGGGCAGTATATTGAAGAAACTATTATGTTTAATCCAGTTAGTGCAACTGAAGTGGCTTGTATGTGATCAGTTTTATATTCGCGTAGAGGGAAGTGCTTTACCTGATCATTAATTATTACAGCTGTTCCTCCACAAGCTCTGCCACTGGGATGTTTTGTATCGTAGGTTGAGTATCCATTTATTCGGAAGCAATTTTTTAACGAGAAATGAGTTTCAGAGACTAAGAGAATGTCAATATCAGGGGATCTCAAGAAATACTCTACTTCATTCTTATGTTGGGTGAGTCCGTTGGCATTCCAGTAACAAATTCTTATAGAGTTCATTTTCTGGTTAATAAAACTTGAATGAGCATATTCTGGTTTCGTAACATTTCTTGCATAATTCCCTGCATATTTGTCATGAAATTATGCATAGTTTTTATGAGGGATTCGATTGAGGTTTCAATATTGTTTTTCTGCGGAGGAGCTTGAGGAACCTGATTTGTCAGAGATTGTGCATATGTCATTTGAGTCGTCGTTGCTGAATTGGCATTTGAGACTGCTGGAACTGGATTTGGGATACACCCAAACTCTAGCACTTGCAACTGAGGAGTTTCCTGCCTTCTATAAGAGAGCTTCCTCCTTAGTTCTATATACACGGGGCAACCTCTATAATTAGCTGTATGGTTTCCTCCACAGTTTCCACATTTCTTCAGACTGGGATCTGTTTTTGGTAACTTGCATTCTGAAGTTTTATGAATACTTCCGCATATCACACATACTGATGGTAATTTGCAGTAAGCTTTAGTATGCCCAAACTCCTGACAGTTTAAGCATTAAGGAGGGTCTTTGCGCGCTAGCGGTTCCTCAACTGATACTCTGCGATGAAGCAGATATCTGAGATTTTAAATTGGGTGGGGTTCATTTTTTCCTTTCATGTGGGCGTAGTCAAACGCTATTTCCACCTTAAACATGGGCTGAGGAGCCTTAAACTTGTTGAGTATATTGTGAATGGATTTCACTTCGTAACCCTCATTTTCAACAGCCTCCTTTATTTCCTGTATGGGAACGTTGCTTTCAATGCCCTTGATTACAACTATTAGTCCCTTAGAGCTTTTGAGTTGGTAGGTGTAGTAGTTCTTACGTTCCTGGTCAAAAAATTTGGAAACTTCACGATATTTTTCTTCTGTATATGTTTGAACTTTTGTCTCCAGCACCTTCCCTTTGCGCAGGGACACTACATGGAAACCGTCTTTACCAACTAAATGAGATAATCTGTTTACCAGATTGTTAGAGATAGCTTCCCTTAGGAATATTGGGGGAGGTTTTTGTGCTTTCTTATGTTGTGGTTGCAAATTTTCTTCTTCTGTGGCCAAAATTGCGTAGTATGAGGAATGAAAGTCATCCTCTCTCCCACAATCACCCCTAAAACCTAACTTCCGTCACGCAACGTATTCTACTGTCAGCGAATCTGACAGTAGGCCGTCTGCTGGCAGAAAGGTTACCTTTCAGCAACATTGCTACAGTCTTGTCTGCAGAGACCGCAACGCCCACTTGCTCACTCCAACTCGCGACCATACTCATCAAAGCTGAGGCCCGTTGCTCGATATGAGCCCGGGATTGTCCCTCAACCATGATAAGCAGGTCATCGGCGTAAGCACTGACACTGCATTCCCCTGCAAGCAGCCTCAGTAACGAATCCATCATGAAGTTCCATATATATGGCCCATGGATGGATCCATGAGGACAACCGCGCACAACGTCCCTCCAGACCCTCCCACCCGCACCCACCACACAAGCTTTCCTGTCCGAAAAATAACTTCCCCATAGTCCGATCTCTCGACAGTCCACTTCCCTTAACTTATTTAGAACGGGACCCCATTCCAAATAGTCAAAGGCCCCTCTAAAGTCAACAAAAATACCCAAGACATACTTTGCGTCAGAACCGCTAACCGTATTTCTGACATGCATTCAGGCGTCCTCAGCACATTTGCCTTCGGTAAAGCCAAATTGCCAAACGCACGCTCCGTCAGAGATCTTCTCACTTAGTCGATCAACCATAATCCTCTCCAGCACTTTCCCAAGTACTGGAAGAAGACTGATTCCACGATAAAATCTAGGATTACTCCTAGCCTTATCGGGCGACTTCAGAAAAACAATGACACGGGCCACCTTCCATTCACATGGAAAGCAGCCCTCCCGCACACAACGCCTGAACAAAGCCACCAGATAGTCCGGAATAACCTTCCAAATGGCCTTAACCATTTCTCCAGTTATCCCATCCATACCTGGCGACTTACGCGAACGGACAAGACCTATGCTCCGATCGACTTCAGCCCTCTCAAGTTCAGGGGCCTCGTCATTCAGCCTCAAAAGAGGTGAACTCAGCTCCCCCGCCCTCGGAAAGAATCCATCCATCAGGGCTCCCACATAGTCATTCCACGATGTCAGAGTGGTATCACCCACCTTGATCGCGGATAACTGCGTATCCTTGCCCGTTCCACGGCATATCTTATAGAGGAGACCCCATGGCTCCTCTCTGTTCCTTTCAACAAAGCATCTCCATTCCCCTTCTTTAACGCTGACTATCATGCCTCTGTACCCCCTAAGGCACTCGGCATACTCTGCCTTGCACCTAGGCAAATCCTCCGATTTGGTCCGTCTTGCTCTCCGAAGTTGCCTCCTGAGACGCCTAACTTCCCTCCTCTTCAGAGTCAGCTCCCTCGACCACCACTTCACTCTCCTAACAGTCGTCCTCTGATGTCTCCTAAACATACTGTCGTTTGCACTATGCAAAATCCCCGTCAGCCATGAAACCTGTTGATCAACAGGCATCTCCGCAAAAACATTCACTGGCAGCTCAGCAGCCAGGGCGAGTACGCCCTGCCCATAAGCATTCCAGTCAACATTTCGCGTAAGCCAACGAGGGACATCTACATGTACAACCTCAGTACTCCTACAAGTAATCCCAACTTCAATCAAGTTGTGATCACTCACTCCCAAACTACCAGCCAGACTCCAACTGAAATCAAAGCTGGACCTAGCTACCCCATTCACTAGCGTCACGTCAATGTCACTGCAGCCCCTGAGGTTATCAAAGGTGTACAGCTCACTTGGCTCATTCACAACGTGAAGACCCGTCGAGACGAGCCATTCACTTAGCATCTGCCCTCGCGAGTGATTCCGATATTCATGCGAATGCGCGGATACCTTACTGAACCACATCGGAGACGACGCATTTGAGTCCAAGCCTAGGATGATCGGAATGCTACTCGCCTGTAGTAGCACCGCATCCATGTACTCCAGATAAGGCTCAAGGTCTGCACTGTACCTACAATACAGACTGGCCAGAAGTATCCTACCAAAGAGGCCCTCTGCACTAACGCAGACGCCCCATTCGGTCTGACTCTCCACTATGCAGTCATATCGTGCATCGTTGACAACAACAGCAGCATTGCACCCAATATCAGAGAAAACCCGCATTCCTGCGGGTAGTCCCCTTACGCAGCCATTGACTGCCCAAGGTTCCTGAATGAGCGCAAAACTACAATCACGGTCAACCATGCACTTCTCCAGGTCATTCATAACCGCCCTCGCACGTCTACAATTTAATTGCAGAATGCGCCCCTCCATCCTAATGCTTTGCGTTCACCCGAGCAACACGGGCGCAATATATTGGGCAAGCCTCGGACATCATATAATGTCCCACAGGCTTACCCAAAAACTTGCAGTTCCGGCAAGATACTGCATTGCTGCAGCTCTTGGCGGAGTGCCCCTGCCCCCCACAGCGTCTGCAAACTATCTTCTCCACCCTACATTCCTTAAAGCCATGATCAAATGACAGGAACTTGAAGCACCCAATCATGGCATTGTACGGCCTCACCGGGAAGGAAAACCACTTCACGTAGCAGCGGACGCCCTCCAGCAGGGATTTCATGACCACGTCACGACCCTCCAGGACAACGTTCACTGCTCCACCCTGATCAGCCTTCCAGGGCCGACTGACCATCCTAACGCCCTTGTCAAATTCACCCCGAGTTATTTTGCCCTTGAGGTTCAAGGTGTATAAGTCGTCCATGAACTCCTGGACGGAGATACGCGCATCAACCCCCTGAACCACAACCCGGGGCCCTAACTTCTCGTTGGAGACAACCTCCAACCCTACCTCCCCAAACTTGCTGTTGGACAGCACTTTTTGCTTCTCCTCAACAGTGGGGGTGCATATGATAACACCCCCACCCCTAATTTCCTTCATCTGGTGCACCCGCACCTTCAAACTTGGCGCCACTTCTCCCATAACCTTTTTCACCACCTCCTTGGAGGTAGCTTCCTTGCCCCTACTCCTGACCAGGTTTCCACCACTGGCTTCGGTGGCGGCAGGCTGGGAAAACCACCCTCCACAGCAGCTGCACTCATCTGGGCCACAGAGACCGCAGGAGCCACAGCTACTGCTACAGGAGGCGAGATTTTCTCTGCCGCTGCAACCACCGAACGTTCACCAGCAGGAATCGCCACAGTGGCCCTTCCTACCAGCTTCCCCCTAAGACGCTCGTTCTCCGCAACGAGCCTCATCAGCATTCCCTCATACTCGTCCGCAAGGTCAAGTACGTTCTCTACTAGTGCCCACGATGTGCACCCCGCATCCTGCCCAAAGAGTTCTCCCCTCAACCTCCTGGTAATGGCTTTCACTCCATCAATAATTGATGAAGCATCAGCCACCACCGCTACGCTACCTGCGTCGGTAGCGGTTTTCCCAGACCCTTCTATCCCCCTACCTGCTCTTGCCGACCCTCGCCACCTGCATCAGCAACGGTCTCGCTGACCGAAGCCTTAGCATCTACCTACGCCTCATTTTTTTCACCCTTCTTCTTCTTCTTCCCTTTCTTCTTACCTATGACAGGGGTTTTTCCCCCGTCAGCAACCACCACCATTGTACGGCTCACGCATTTGCGCTTCACCGCTACCTGATTTACACTTTCGTCCTCAGATGACGAAAACATCTCACACATACAAAAATATTAATTTCAATACACTGCTCACGAACTGCTCACAAACACACAATTCAATACACTCGTCAGTATCAATCACGCGCTCGCACGTCTGCACACTCCGAATGCTCAATTCGAACTCGCTCTCATTGCTGAAAAGCAACCTGGCACCCCCTTCTAGGCATTTTTCCCGCCATATGTGCAAATTACCCGGCACCTCTACAAGGCAAGGCTGCCGACAGGCGCCATGGATTCACATATGCAGAAACCGATAGAAACGGAAACAATCCAAGACACAATGTTGATGCCAAAATATGTATATTTCGGATAACTTTCATATTCATTTTTAGTTTGGCGTCCGCCTGGCCACTCTAATGTTAATCCGCCAAACATCCACGGCTTGAGCGCGTAAATCACACACCAACTCCAGCTTTAATAGTTTGATTGGTGTGTGTTACCGAATGTTCTAAAGATGGCTACAATCTGTCTTATATACTCTCTTAGTCGCTTTGTCATTTCCAAAATTGCAACCTAAAACTTACTTGTTACTGCGAGTTCAAACTATCCAGTTCACATTGGTAAGCTTCCGCGCAAATTGTTCAATTCCAAATAAAGAAATAGAAATTGTCCATCCAAATTCTAGTTCCTTGTGTTTTTTATTCTTTATTTTTTCCTTCCTCGGTGGACAATTTGTGAGAAATATTACAAGTTTCCTTGGAATATTTCCGGCTCACACAATTGTACACCAAAAGCCACCTTTCGCTCCAGGCAACTCAAAATTCCCTGGATGCCCACATTTTCATGGTCCTTGTCGAACCGGATTGTTTTTGGTAAATTGCTGTGAAATTTCTGGAAGTTGACAACCATCCATCCAACTATCAATCCATCTACTCATCCATTTATCCATCGCATTCATCCGTCTGGAAAATCAAAGGTGAGTTTGTGGTTTGCTTTTACCTTTCATAAGAGACGTAGTGCATTTATCTAAGCTACCATCAGTAGCAAACATAAAAAAAAATTGTTCAGTGCGTTTTGCCGACGGCAAAACGATCAACAAACATAATGCGGTGAATTTTCTTTGAGCTCGGGTAAAAAATATATCGTTGTCGCGTCAAAATTAGTGGACATTGTCATCGAGATAATATACATAAATATATTCCAAAAGAAAAAATTAATAATTTTTTTCTGACTTTGTCATAATTTTGTGCATAACTTCTGGGACAAATAATTACATTCGGTTGCAAGACATTGTTTTTGTTTTTTCTTCCTTTCTTCTCCCAATTTATAAATTGTTGAGAGATTGCTTTCGCCGTTCGCGTCAGAGATATATACAAGTTAGAGGTTTGCTTACTTTACCTCATAAAAAAAAAGTTTTTTTTTTTTTGTTGTTTTTATTTATTTGTTAAACTTAAACTTAACGAGCCTTGCTCCCGACTCAATGGCAACTGCACAACAGAACTGTAAAAATGAACTTGAACTAAGCAATAACTATCTGATTGATTTAAATACTAAATTTGTCATTACAAAGCTGATTTAGTTCCTAAGAATTATAATAAAATTTAATAAACAATTATTGGGAAAAACGTCTGCGTGTGGCGGAAGTCGGTTTCCTCTGTCGATGGATTTATTTGTCATGTGCCAATGGTGTGATCCAATTGTTGATGAAAATGATTGCTTGGCACTTTTGATTCCGTGGGAAGTTTTGTTAACGGGTGAAAACTTTTGTGTTGTTAACTTACATACATACGTCCACATTCGTATTCAAATTCTCTTGTTTTCTCTGCCACTCCGCGACAAAACGATCTCACAACAATATTGTTCTAAACACAAAACATTGTCATCCATATATTTCCAATTGCCATTGCACATCACCACACGCACGTTCTAACGATCTAATTTACATACCTATGTACATTTGCTCTAACCATCAAGAGATCTTCGTTTTGGCCATCGACGGTGTTTTTTGTAATTCCGCTTTGTTCGCTGTTGGCTGTCGACGTCGCGGTACAGCTTGTTGTTGAGCTTCTCTTTCAGTGACGCTGACGCATATATAAGAGTACCTATTATCTCTTGTGTTTTCTTTTGAGATTCTGGGTAGTGTACCCTACAGCCCGTTCGAGTCGCTATTCAATTTGTTTGTTACGGCTGATTATTTTTTTCGTTTGTCGGAAATATCGGCGAAGTGCTCTTTTGGACATTCAACGGTGCACTCTATATCTTGTAGCGTACCCTACATTCGGTGCAAGTCGTTTGTTAGTGTTTTTTGGTAAATTTATCTACTTTTTTAATTTGTCTTTTTTCCGTTCGCTAATTCAAACCGAAGTATGTTTTTGGCTTCTATTAATTATTGAATTTACCAAGCTAATAAACCCTTCACCCTACTCTCCATTCTGGTCGGCATTCATATTGTTTGTGACACTCCAGTGCAAATGCAAATATTTTTCTCAATTTTTATAAAATTTTTAATCAACATATTGTCTTAAATTTCACCAAATTTTTGAAAATTTGATTTTCTTTTTATTTTCAAATCTAGGCAATTTTGTTTCCTGAGAAAAAAAAATTCTTTAATTCTGAATATTTAAAAAATACATTTTGAACGTAAATTTTACATTTGGTTATTTTTCATATTTTGGAAAAAAAAATTTTTTCTGTGTTTCTTTAATTTTGGAAAAATTTCATTCCAGTTTTTTCTTCTTTCCGTTGTTTGTTCACCGAAGCCTTAATTTTTTCGGCGGAAATAATTCTAAGAGAATAGATCTCCGTATTTCTTTTTGCAAACTATTTTTGTTTTTGATTCTTTTCTATTTTTGTGCGTTATTTTGAAAATTATATTTCAAAAGTGCACCAACTACTTTTCCCGAAACTAAATTTTGTCCACATTTAAATTTTTTCCTCAATTAAAATTTCTGTTCGATTTTCGAAATCAAGTTATAATGTCACTTGATTCATTCATTCGTTTAGCCGATCGTCTCACAGAGTTCGATGCGGACATCAGTGACAATAAAGTTCCTCTATGCTCTGCTCTTTCGGTAGAAATTCATATTGAAGAACTTAAGTCAGCTTGGTCAGAAATTAAGTCTGCATTCGACAGACATCTTCATGATCGGGACAACGAAGAGGAATGAAAGTGAATGAGAGAATGGACAATGAGAGTGTAGGCGACGACGCAGACGGTGAGCACGGGGGTAAGGCCTCTGAACTCGAGACGTTGCGTGCCAAGTATAAAAGTACGTATGTGACGTACTGCAAGTGCTTGACAAAATTGGGTCAGCTTTGTGAGGATTTCAAGAACCAATCAATTCTTAGGGAAATTCCACCCCCTCCTATCAGCCTTTCTCAAAAATTTGATTCTCCCGATACATATGCCGGCTATTCTTTCCATCTTCCACCGTGCGAAACCGAGGTCTTCAATGGGGATTATATGTCTTGGTCCACATTCCGGGATATGTTCACTGCCGTGTATATAAAGAATTCCCGTCTTAGCCCGGTCGAGAAATTGTTCCACTTGACTCAGAAGACACAAGGTGAAGCACGCGACATAGTTCGAAGAAGTCCATTGACCAACCAAGGCTTTCAGTTGGCTTGGGAAAATCTGTGTAATCGATTTGAAAACAAGAGAATCCTTGTCAATGGGCAATTAAAGATTTTATTCAACCTTCCGACTATTCCAACTGAATCCGGAAAGGCTATTAAGGATCTCCAACGCGATATGAATTCGTGTATTTCTGCTCTGCAGTTACTTGATATCGATATCGGAAGTTGGGATCCCATTTTTGTATTTCTGTGTTCCAACCGCCTTCCGGATTCAACATTAACTCTGTGGGAACAAAGTTTAGTTGACAAAACTTCAGTTCCAAAGTAGTTGACTCTTTCCTTACAAATCGACATCGAACTTTAGAGTCAGTTTCGGAAATTCGAAGTCTGCCTAAGTTCAGCGATGGACGTCAAGGGAATCAATCAGATAAAAATTCGCATTCCAAGGGAGCTAGGAAAATTAGTTCGTTCCAGAACAATGTTTCCTCTCCAAAATGTCCACTTTGCCCGAAAGAGTCGCACATAATCCGCAAGTGTCCGAAATTTCTGAACGTGGACTACAATCAGCGACTTTCGGAAATTAAAAACAAGGACTTTGCCTAAACTGTTTTTCCAAATCTCACGCGGTAAAGAATTGTTCAAGCAAAAATATTTGTTTTGAGTGCAACAAGCGTCATAATACTTTGCTGCATAAGGGCTCAAATAGTTTCAACAATTCTTCCAATCCGTCACCTAGCACAAGCATCAGTTCTAGTTTGAATCCTAACTCCGCTCCATTTTCTTCCAATTCAATACTGTCCACTAGTCCAGGAGCTGTAGTTGTTCAATCTTGTTTTTCAACAAATTCTCGGGGTGTTTTACTAGGGACGGCACACAGTGTTGTGTTTTCATATAAACGGTGGCCAAAAATAGAAGGAGTTTTCAGAAAAGAATGAAAATTAGTACACATTGCTTTTATAAGTAGGAAAGAAAAAAAAACCAAGTTTAGAGAAAATCGGTCCAAGGACACAAGGACA
>JAHXMU010000790.1:180764-214105 GCA_019455685.1 Philornis downsi | reverse complement strand
GAGGTGTACACTGAAAAACAATCATAAAAGAAATTCGTGCAAAATCGAGCAGCGGAATTTTAAATATATTAAAATACATACTTGTAGGTACAAAATACCAAAAAATTGGAAAAGTGTTATCTCTACTTTCTTTTAAATTCTCTATGAAAGTTCGCTGTTGCTGAAAATCTTGACAATGTCTCACTACTATCTTTTTCTAACGGGATCTGACATACATATGATCAATATTTGTACACAGAAACAGTGTTGTAGTTATAACTAAAGGCACCACTTACACCCTGTTATACATTTTGGTAGCCGTTACATTCAAATAATTAAATTTTTAGTATTATAAATGAACCTTAAATTTGGAGCTTTTCCATAAATTTCGTATGCTGTACACAAACCTTAACTTTGAACTACTGTAACTTTAAAATTTAGAAAAAGTTTTAAAAGATATTTTAGGTATGATCTAACCAGAGTGTTACAAAAAAAAATTAAAAAAAAAACGTTCGAATTCTAACATTGACGTTAACCATTTTTGGCCACCCTCGCGACACAGTGTTGCATTTGGGGGTTACTTATAAGGCCCGCGCGCTCCTCGATTCTGGTTCTGAGGGGACTTTCATTTCAGAACGGTTGTTCAACGTACTGAAACTCCCATTCAAACGCACGAGCGCTCGCATTTCCGGTCTGAACAATTCAATTTCCGCTACAGTTCAAAAGGAATACACTTTAGTTCTTGGCTCTAGATTTGATGAGAATCTAGAGATTTCAGTCAATGCATTGGTTGTTCCTCATTTGTCAGGAAATCTTCCATCGTGAACGGTTCTGACGCCTTCCCTTTCCGATCTTCCGCAAATTCAATTGGCAGATCCACATTTTTACACAAGTTCCAAGATAGACATATTTATTGGGAGACATACCTTCTATTATGCTATCTGGTGTAAAGCGTGAGATCTGTGGTTCATTAATGGCCCAAGAAACCATTTTCGGGTGGATCTTGACCACTGGGCCGGTCAATTCACTTCGTACCTCTTCTACCACCTCAAACATAGTTTCGAATTTCTTCAAAATCTCTTCAGATAAAGAGATTTCTCGCTTTTGGGAGGTCGAGAATCTTCCACGGAAGAACTTCATGACGGCATCAGATAAGTTCTGTGAGGATTTGTTCGTCGCGAACACGAAGAGGAACGAAGATGGTAGATACGTTGTAGCTCTGCCGTTCAAAGAAGTATATCCAAAAAGTGTGCATATTGGCCAATCCAGAGCAAGTGCCATGGCACAATTCCTTCGAAATGAAGCTCGACTTCGTTGAGCTTCTGAATTCAAAAGAGAGTATGATAATGTAGTTCTAGAATACGCCCAGTTGAAGCATATGTTCGAAGTTTCGCCTCCAAGTTTGTGTAAAAATCCTCTGCATTATTATTTACCACATCATGCAGTTATCAAACCGGAGAGCACAACCACGAAGGTTCGCGTGGTATTCAATGCTTCTTCTGCATCCTCCAATGGGTTAAGTCTCAACGACATTTTGCATGCTGGTCCGGTACTGCGAAGTGACTTAACTCTTCTAATCCTGAGATGGAGGTTTTTCCGTTTCGTATTCAATGCCGACATTCAAAAAATGTATAGGCAGATACTTGTACATCCAGGTCATACTCCGTTTCAAAGAATTTTATTCCGAAACGATATTGATGAAGACATTCGTGATTTCGAGCTGAAAACAGTGACCTTTGGGGTCAACTGTGCTTCGTACCTAGCTATTCGGACTCTCCTCCAACTAGCTGATGATGTGCAAGCCAGTCATCCGATTGCGAGCAAAATTCTTCGCAATTATATGTATGTGGATGATGCTCTGGCTGATGCTCATTCTATTCCGATGGCTATTAAAGCAAAAAATGAGCTAAATTCTGCTCTCCAATCAGCCGGTTTTTCCTTGAGGAAGTGGACGGCAAATTCAAAGGATCTTCCATCCGACCATTTGTTGTGCGAAGATTTTCTCGAATTCGACGAGAGCAGCACTGCAAAAACGCTAGGAATTCGTTGTAATGCTCGTTCTGATTCTTTTTATTTCGTCACAAGGCCCTTTCCAGCCTCTTGCACTAATACTAAAAGAGAAGTTCTCTCCCAAATTTCGAAATTGTTCGATCCTGCAGGTTGGTTTTCGCCATGTATAGTTGTTGCGAAAATTTTGATGCAGAGAATTTGGTCTGAGGGCACGGGTTGGGATGAGGTCCTAACATCTGGCAGTCTTTCCCAGTGGAAGCTGTTCCAATCCACTTATGCCAGTATCGATCAGATTCAAATTCCAAGATGGATCGATTATAGTCCAGATTCTAATGTCCAATTTCACGGCTTCTGTGATGCTTCGGAGAAAGCATACGCAGCCGCTTCATATATACGAATAGCTAAAGGTACTTCCATTTCAACTCACCTGGTCTATTCAAAGACCAAGATGGCCCAGTGAAAACATTGTCCATTCCGAGTTTAGATCTTTGTGGTGCTGTTCTTTTAGCAGAAATGATCGATAGTTTACTTCCGGTATTGGATGTTCCAAAGTATTCCATATTCTGCTGGACAGATTCTATCGTTGTCCTCTCCTGGCTTTCTAAACCTCCTTGCTGTTGGATAACCTTCGTTGCCAACAGAGTTTCACAAATCGTTCAAATTACTGACCGTTCCACATGGTTCCATGTGCCTTCGGAGACTAATCCTGCGAATCTTGCTAGTCGTGGGCTTCTTCCCCACGATATTGCCGATAAGGATTTATGGTGGTCTGGGGCGTCTTGGCTCCGAGACTCTACGAGTTGTTGGCCTAACTCCAATCCCTCTCCTACTTCTGAGGCGGATTTGGAGCGTAAGTCAGTACAAACTCATTTTTCCTATTTCCGAAAATTTGAGGACATTCTTGAACGATTTTCTTCATTCCACAAGGCGCATCGGGTGGTTGCATGCGTGTATCGATTCTTCTATCATACACATCCGAAACTCCCTTCAAACTTCTCCAAAGAATCCACTTTGATCACGAGTTCTGAACTGTCTATGGCCAGAGACGTATTAATTAGAACGTGCCCAAAGGCCTATTATCCGGAGGAATATAAGGTACTATTTTCCAAGAATTCTTTGGCTTCATCTAGTTCGCTTTTGAATCTAAATCCTTTCCTAGATTCTGGCGGCATAATTCGCGCTTGTGGTCGTCTCGAGTCAGACCGGGGCTACCTGCTGCACAGGCTACTATTTTTGGGTGGATGATCTGCGGTTCATGCTCCACCTAAATTTTATTACGTTTCGCACTGAACTCTTTAGAAATATATATGAATTAATAAACCGAATCTGATATATGCACTACCAGTTTTCTTATTTTCAGACCAAAACACAAACTTACATTTTGATTTTTTTTCAGCTAGATTTAAGCTATTATAATTCAAGCTATACATTCCAGAAATATGATTTCCCTGATACGCTTCTCGCATCTGTCGGTTGGAGTGTAAATTCGAAATTTCATTCATTTCCATAGTTCCCATTCTACAAGAGTATATATAAGACAGACCAGTTATTGTTCTTTCATTGCAGCGGCACTGCAAAATGTATATATGTATTTCGGATATATATATATACATATATATCCAAAATATGTATATTTCGGATAACTTTCATATTCATTTTTAGCTTGGCATCCGCCTGGCCACCCTAATGTTAATCCGACAAATATCCACGACTTGAGCGCGTAAATCACACACCAACTCCAGCTTTAATAGTTTGATTGGTGTGTGTTACCGAATGTTCTAAAGATGGCTACAATCTGTCTTATATACTCTCTTAGTCGCTTTGTCATTTCCAAAATTGCAACCTAAAACTTACTTGTTACTGCGAGTTCAAACTATCCAGTTCACATTGGTAAGCTTCCGCGCAAATTGTTCAATTCCAAATAAAGAAATAGAAATTGTCCATCCAAATTCTAGTTCCTTGTGTTTTTTATTCTTTATTTTTTCCTTCCTCGGTGAACAATTTGGGAGAAATATTACAAGCTTCCTTGGAATATTTCCGGCTCACACAATTGTAAACCAAAAGCCACCTTTCGCTCCAGGCAACTCAAAATTCCCAGGATCCCCACATTTTCACACAACATAAGGCAACCTGTTACAAATCCAACAGAGAGCATATTGATCACTACACTCACTGATGAATTCTGCGAAATGATGGCGGTAATGAAGCAGATGATGCAGCGAATGATTGCAATGACCACAATGTTGGTAACTCTAATGTCTAAAACATAAATTCGGTCGATTGATAATAGTCTTGTGGAACGGGTTATCTAAACACAACTTGGAAGTGAAAATACTTGTAGATATGCATAATATTGACATTGTGCTTGTCTCTGAAACTCATTTTACCCGTAAGGATTATTTTTCTATACCGAACTACAAATTCATCACACAATACATCCAAATGGTACAGCACACGGAGGTTCTGGAATACTTACAAGAAACAACATAAAACATCATTTGTCAAACCCATATGCAAGGGCAAAAATACAAGCCACAACAATAATGGTTGAAGATTGGTTCGGCCCAATAAGGGTCTTCGCTATATATAATCCCCCCAAACACAAAATAGGTTGTAAAATGTACAAGGAGTTCCTCAAAACACTTAGTAATAACTTTGTCGCAGGTAACTGACTGGAATCTCTTTCGGATTTTGGTAAAAGCTAATGTAAATATACACATTGCTTTACACTCAGATAACGATATAATAAATGAAGTTGAGCAGTTTAATAATATTATCCAACAAGCAACTTGGAATTCTACCCCTTTGTATGAAAAAAATATACCCCAACAGAACTAAGTTCCACTGAGTACAAGAGAGAAAGTGACTGAAAAGAGAAAGGCAAGGAAAAAGTGGCAGAGAACTAGATATCCGCCCGGTAAAGGGGTTCTAAATAAGTTAACAAAAAGAACTCAAAGAGATCTTAAGTGTAGAGGATAGTAGCAAAACTGATAGAGATCAGGAAAATTTAGATGCAACTGCAGCTACCAACTACTCTCTATATAAAGTAATAAAGCGTACGAACAGATTCATAAAACACGATCCCCCTATTCGAACCATACAGAAGACATGGGTTAAAAGTGATTCTGAAAAAGCTGAAACTTTCGCAAAACATCTGGAGAAAGTGTTCAAACCTAATGAACAACATGGTAATGACACTTTTTTAAATGAGCGGCGCAACTTTCTAAATGAAGATTACATAGGTAGATGGACTTGCCCTGAGAAGTTAAAAATATAATAGCTGATTTGAAAGACCGAAAAGCCCCGGAATACGACTTGATCACTACTAAAGTCTTAAAGGAATTTCCTCAAGAAGGCTTACAGCTTCTAACAAGAATATACAATGCAATCATATTAAAGTTGTACATTCCGCCACAATGGAATACCTCAGGTGAAAATGATACGAAAACTAGGAAAACCACCTGAAGGAACCTTTTCTTATAGGCCCATAAGCCTCCTACCTATACCATCAAAAGTCCTCGAAATTTTATTTCTCCGAAGATTAAATCTTATAATAGAGTCCAAAAAATTAATACCTGATCACCAATTTGATTTTAGACAGGGACATGGGACGATTCACCCGGTTCATAGATTAGTTTAACTGATAAATAAATCTTTCGACACGAAAAAGTATTGCAATGCGGCATTTCTTGACATTTCACAAGCCTTTGATAGTGTATGGCACGAAGGTTATTTACTCAAATTGGGAAAAATGTTACCCACCAATTTCTTCATTTTTCTGAAATCTTATTTATCTGAACGAACCTTTCTTGTTAAACACGGCGAAGACATGTCAGACAAGCTTAAATCGCATGCGGGAAAACCTCAGGGCAGCATTATGGGTTCTACCTTATATCTGATTTTCACTTCGGATCTACCCACAGAATAAGGAACTCTTATCGGAACGTTTGCAGATGATACAACTGTTTTTGCTACTGACGTCAACCCGGATCAAGCATATAAAAAATTGCAAAAACATCTCGATACCATAACAAAATGGCTGCAGAAATGGAGAATGAAGGCAAACGAAACGAAATCGGTTCAGGTAACGTTTACACTTCGGAGAACATGTTGTCCTCCCGTGTCTATTAATAATGTTGAAATACCTCAAGCAAATGATGCAAAGTATCTAGGCATTTATTTGGACAGAAAACTGACTTGGGGCTCAAACTAAGACCCTTAAGTTGGCTTTTGAATGGCAAATCCAAATTATCCCTAGACAACAAATTAAAAATCTATAAGTGCGTCTTAAAGCCCGTATGGACATATGGAATCCAGTTATGGGGGACTGCAGCAAACTCCAACCTTGAAATATTGCAACGCTTTCAATCCAAAGTACTGCGAACCATTACCGGTGTACCCAGATACTTCTCGAACAAACAGTTGCATAGGGAATTGAAAACACCCTTCATTAAGGAAGAAGTCCAAAAATACTCCGCTAGACACATGAATCGTATTCAACAACATTCGAATCAGCTGGCGCCCAATCTGATGAGCGAAACAACATTATTTACCAGACTAAGGAGGAGAACCACACAGGACCTGGCTACTAAAGAAAGTGTTCCCGAATAAAAATAAAATTTTAGTATATAAGTAGTACATATGTAGGCCAATGTAAATATTACTGGATATCCAAGGACAGATTGTAATAAATACAGAATTAAAAAAATATATAACAATGGATGAGACATGGGTCACCCACTTCACATCTTTGACAAAGGAACAGTCAAAGAAGTGGACTGGACCGGGGGGGGGGGGGGCCTTCCAAATAAGGCAAAGACAGTTCTGTCTGTTTTTTTTTGGGATGCGCATGGGATTATTTTTATTGATTATCTTCAGAAAGGAAAAACCATCAACGGAGAATATTATGCTAATTTATAGCAGCCTTTAGGTGATGAAATTAAAGAAGAAAAGGCATTTGGCGAAAAAGAAAGTATTGTTTCATCAAGATAGTGCTTCAGTTCACACAACCATTATTGCGATGCCCAAAACTAATTAATTCAAGTTTGAATTGCTTCATCACGCATCTTATTTGCCAGGTTTACCTCCCTCAGACCATTTTATAGACTTGAAAAAATGGGTGGTAAAATTTTATCAACAATGAAAAATTGGAGCCTGCGGTTGATAACCATTTTAAGGAGTTTGACAGTTGGAGTTAAAAGGAGATTTTGTTGAAAAATAAAGAAAATTTTGGCCCAACTTTTTTGCTCTGTCTTTGTTAGGTTGGCTAGTAATTTATATTGATTGCAGTTATTGGTATTTCTCCAAAATTTCCGAGTTGGAAGCGGCCTTATCTTAAGGGGCACACCCGGAAAGCCTTGTTTAGGGATTGCCTTCATACCGATATTTATGTTATATCTGAAGTACCGCAAAATAGCCATTTTGGACCATTAGTCCAGTTTTGGACCATTAGTGTATTGTCAATGATTTGCCATTGATTAGTCGCTCCCCTAGAATCCCGATGTACGCAGACGATGTTAAATTATTTTAATCACTTCATTCAGTTAGTGATGTTAGTTATTTGCAGGATGATCTAAACGAACTTGTTAGTAGGTGTGATATCAATGGCATGACCGTGAACCTTTTTTGTAGGAACAATTTATAAGTCTGGCATTTCTATAGAAGTTCTTACAAGTTCGTATAGTTTATTTAGATGTAACATTAGATCAGCATTTGAGGTTCACATTGCAAAATGATACGATTATTAGTAGTGAAATTCCCTTATTAGGTGTATTAAAAAGGTAGTCTAGGGTATTTGGAGACACATATGTCACTAAACGTATTTTGGCAAATATGGGTCGTCCACGCTTGTGTCATGTAGAGTCCATCATATATTGATCGTATTCTCTTTGCTCTTCGAAGCCTCTCTTGAAACTATGAAAACATGCCGCCTTATGTAAGTCTTTTAAATCTCATTGCGCTGCCCGCTCTTCAAAAAAGAAAATTTCAGTTAAGAGTTATGTTTACTACTAAGCTAATTTGTGATCAAATGAATTGGCCATACCTATTGAACACAAATTAATTTTAATATCCCGCAATGACTTGTCCAAAATTGTTTACCGTTAGCGCTCAGTACTACAAAAAGTAACTACGAAATTCATAATTCATTCCGTTGGCTGTGCTCAATACAAAGCGAAATTTATTGCTGTGTATTTTGTAATGATTCATTTGAAATTATAAAACGGAAAACACTCAGTCGAGAATAGTTTACATTTATAGCTGGTTGCCAACACACGAGTATGCTATATACTTTCTGATATTCTGTTGTTTGGTATAGCTACATTGCCCACTCTGATTTTGTCTCAAATTTAGTATTCATTGTCTACTGCCGACTTAACTATGATTTGTGTTCTTGGTCAGTATCACGTGGTTTCATCGTTGCTCATGGTCGTTTTATGCTCCTATTAGAGTCCAGTCATCATCTCTCCTGATCTAATTATTATTATTATTATTATTATTTACTATTTGTTATTCTAGTATCTGATGACAGCATGGCCATTTTCGTTTTGGAAGAAAAACGGCCCAATGACCGTTTTCGCACTAACGCCGCACCAAACTGTGACTTTTTCGTCATGAAGAGGCAATTCTTGAATCTCCTGAGGATTTTCAGTGGCGTAAATACGGCAATTTTGCTTATTTACGGTCCCATTCAATGTAAAATGGGCTTCATCGGACATGATAATCGTTGGGCCCATTCCAATCGACGAGGCTTGTCCACAGGCAACAATCTTTGCGTCAATTGAATTTTGTACGGGAACAAATGCAAATCAACGCGAATAATCCGTTGTAAAGTGGACCGAGCCATGCCCAACTGCAGAGAACGGCGTTTTTGGGATGTTCTTGGGGACCTCTCAACACTAGCTCGTACGGCAGCGATATTCTCGGCCGATCGCCTTGGTCGACTTTTATTTGGCCTCTTCGGATTAGAAAGAGCCTCACCAGTCGAAAATTTTTCGTATAAACGCTTAATGGTGTTCTTAGAAGGCGCATTTCTCACATTTTTTAATATTTTAAAAGCACGTTGAGTTTTCACAATTGACTTCTTCTGTTGAATGTAAATTTCAACTATTTCAGAGCGCTCGCGTGGCGTGTATTGTTCCATGGTAAAAATCTGCTTGGACTGACGCTTCAAACGCGGTATGTCATTAAGCGATCTAACATCTCTGTCAAAAGTTATGGCGTTGCCAGATGGGTCCGTCGAATATGGGCAACCCTGTATATCTTACGAGATATATTCGGTGACTCTCATTGATAATGTTTTCATTATTTTTTCATGTTTACAAATATGTGTTAGCGTCGTATTATATGTATATCAACCTTACCCTAGAGAATATAATTTATGATATAATAGACATATAACTTTCGTAATACAAAAGCCAATTTTGTTAGTTATGTGTTTTTTGATGGCTTCCCGAATATTTAACACGTTATTATTATATTTTACTTATATTTTTTAGAAAAATATTATTTTTTTTGCTTTGTATTATTGTTTTGTTTTTTCCGTAAATAAATAAATATATTTTTGTAATTTATAATTTTGTTTTTCATTAACAATTTTGGCTTTCTTTTTTTTTTTTTTTTTTTGTTTTAAGAAATAAGAATGAAAAAAATATAATTGCAATACATCCTAACTGGCATAAATAACTAAATAAAGCCAAAGCATTCTCTGCACTATTCTTACTGAGATTCCTGTCCGGTGGAGGATTAATTATTTCTCGTATATCTTTGATAGGAAATGGACTTTATTTTGAGACAGTTTTGGTTATTTTATTTTCTTGCAACCCTTGTTGTATTGCTACCTGAACAATAATCGAAGGTTATTTCTCGATGGCACTCACAAGCACTTTCCATTTTGAGTGGAAAAAAAGTGTCATCAGTTGCTTTTTCAATGTTTCCATTTACAGGTTTAATGTCAGTCAGCTTCATACCCGAAATCAGCTTTTATGTTTTTTTAAAAAAATTCATTTTGATTCCATAATTTTATACCTACATTAAACCAAAATGTTAAAAATATGAATAACAGCTTCTTGTTGTAATTGGTTCCTTTAAGGAACCTGCTAAAAACCAAGTATGATCTACATCTCAAAGAACATTTTAACTTAGGTTAGATAACTAGCTCGACCGATTTGTCTTTTAAGCCCATGTGTAGTTTCTTCATACGACGCCATGTTTAAATCCGGCAGCGCCTCAACAAAACTTCGAATAGTCTTTAACACCTCGGTTTCAGCCTCGAATTTGCTAGGTCTTCATTATAATTTATATACTCGTACAGAGCCTGTTATTAAAGTCAATCTTACAGTTTTAATCCTTCAATGAAGGCTTCAACGCATACATTGACTTCATACCTAAAAATTGTCTTGAGCGAAGACACCAATGACGAAATTCGGGTCTATCAACTGAACAGCGTTGCTTTTGCAGTAAATTACAACTCAATCTCGGTATCAGAATTTCCCTCCGCAGCTGTTATAAGATCGCACATATTCTAGGAGGTAATCACAGATTAACAGAGGCATCACAGAATCTTAATCTTCGAAAATGGAAAGTGAACGTCCTAGACCTATTAGAAAATTCACACCCGAATGTCATATTAAAATCCAATTTTTATGAAAGTCTCTGAAGTCAGTCAAACAAAAACATTGGGTTTGCTTTACCGTTGTCACCAAAATAACCTGAAACCCACCACTCTGAGCAAATGGCAAATATTTTTGTGGGATTATTGTGAGACAGAGATGACCAATAGGCGAAAGTGTCGAGAATTTCGAAAAGAATTGATACTCCATTCATTCCATTCCACCATTCAAATATTTCATTCATAGGCTCTGTTATTGTGTTGTCGTGAATTGAATGACCCCGTGCCAGAGGGGTTGCGAGTCGAGGGAGGCGCTTCGTTGGACTTTACTTCGTTTCAACACTTTTATCGTTTCCAAAAATTTTATGCACAGTTGCCTGTGCATTCTCTCAGTCTCATTTTTGCTGAAAGATTTCCAAACATCGATAAGTACGTACACGGTGAGAACTCATTAACGCTAAGAGCAATGAGACAAGAGTTTTAGACAAGAGTTAAAGAAGTATTTTCTCTCTCTCCCATTTGCATATGAGGGTATCGATTTTACCGGTCTCTGTGAAACTGACTAGTAAAGGGTGTCCCAACAAGAACGAAAGATGATGCAGCAATTGAATTGTTTCTCTGGCTGTATGACTTGTGGCACCATCTTGTTGAAACCACATGCCCTCCACATTCATTTCTTCAATTCTATTCACGAAAAAACTAGTTATCATTTCACGATACCGAACACCATTGACTGTTTGCGCTTGACATGCCTTATTTTCATAAATAAAAGGTCCAATGATTCCTCCAGACCAAAATCTACACCACACAGTTGAGGATGCATTTGCTTCTCGTGAATCACTCGAGGATTTTCCTCACCCCAAATGCGACAATTCTGCCTATTGAGCCATCAAGATGGAAATGGGCCTCGTCACTGAAGATTATTTTATCGGCAAAATCAGCATTTTCATGTTTTTTCTCCAATACCCAATTAACGAACTCCCTTCGCTGTCCATGCTTAGCTAGCTTAAGTTCCTGAGTCAATTGAACTTTGTATGCATGAAGATCTTTAGACAAAATTCGCTACATAGTGGGTTTGGAGACACCAATTTGCTGAGCTCGGTGTCGACAGCTCTCAGCTACAGCTGCCACATTTTCGGTCGATCGACCTGGTCGAAGGCCCGTTGTTGTCTTTACATCACTGACAGACCCAGTTTTGGCAAATTTATCCATTAATCTCTTTACAGTTAACTCTTTTGGAGCATTATTGTGACCCCAAATTGAACGCAATTTGCGAACTGTAGCCGCAATAGTGCCACCATTTTGGTAAAACAATTTTCCAATGAGAATGCGTTGTTCATATGTGTAGCGCTCCACGTTTACTAACCTCGTACCTTCTACTAGCAAACAAGAATAATAGTTCAAATGCCAAACAATAACACTTCGAATGGCGCCAAATTTAAATCTGGCGTTCTTGTTGGGACACCCTTTACATATCAATCTTTTAACGGATTGCTTTGTTGAAGCTTTCAGTTCTGACAACGGAACAGCCTTTGTTGGAGTTTCCAATATTCTCAGTTCTATTGATGCATTTCAGCATGTTGGATGGCATTTTAATCCTCCTGAAGCTCCCCGCATGGGCGGCTTATGGGAAGCCAGAGTCAAAAGTTTTAAAACCCAAGAAGGTATTAAATGCTCCGAAATTAACTTTTGTGGAATGCACGACAATGCTAGCCAGAATTGAAGCGTATTTCAATTCTAGGCACCCATAATCCCATTAAGGATAATTCAAACGATTTGGTCCTATTGACAATTCTTGATAGACTCAGCTTTAATCTGCCCCTATTTAAAAACGAGAGTAGCTAATGTAGTAACTGCCAATGGCGTTCTTGCCAGGCCCGATTAAATTTAGTCTTACATCTATTTCTGTGTCGTGCTTTCCCTATTTTTTCTATTCCCCATTTAGTAATATGTATACTTCACTGCGACGTTTAGCTAATGATTGCCCCACTAAGAAAGATAATGTTCAGAACTCCGCGTAAAGCTGCAATTTGTGCTCGCAATTGCAATAACGACAATAACCGAACATGCAGTCGAAAAAATTGGACCATGAATTGTCTCAAATTCCCGGCCATTACAATTTTACTTGACACCACTTACGCAAAAATGTGGACAACTTCACTAATGGCGGATCAGCAACTTCCACAATTGTCATCCATGTCCATGCGGGGCGTTAGTTAAGCTTAAAGTCCAGTTCAGCTTCTGCTTCCTTCCATATTGCTTTCTTGCATGAGGATCGAAATATCTTACTAGGCCCTAATTTATTTATTTAAGTTTCAAGTTTTCGAAAGTTTTAATTGTTATGTTGCCGTGGAACTAAATGCATCCATGTGCTTTTATTTTTCTTTGCTTTATGTTTGAGTAATCAAATGTTCTTTCCCTGGATAACTTATTTCCTTAATAAAAATTATTAACATATGTAAATTATTAATTTTCGCTTACGTTTAGAAAATCTTTTTTAATTGTATTTGTACATTTATACAAACCGTTTCAGAAAATTTTGACAATTCACGCTGGTGGAACTGATATATTCTGGAAAAAAATTGGACATTTTTTACAAATATCAATCTTGCTGTACAATTTACTTAAACGAGAAAAATTTAAGAAATTATTTCCTCTAAAGTTTCTATATGAAATTTTTTAGTTCCCATTCCTATACAAATTTCCATAAAATTTAATAACAAAAATCGCCAGGATATGTTGCTTTAAAACTTTTCGGGAATTCTCGGTGTTAATTATTAAGTTAAGTCATTTTGATGTGCATGTAACAAAATTTTAATTATATATACACGTGCGCTATAGAATAGGAGTTTAGGGGTTGCTTAACAGTACGATTATTTTATTACGAGCATAAAAAAAAATATTTATGACCATCTTTCAAATCGTGATTTTACTCTTTTAGCCGGATCCTCATGCCACTTTGCGCGGCTAGCCAAACAGGGTAATATCTCCCTCACCCATCGTTTCCATAATTTATTGGCAATCAAGCTAGAAATTCTGAAATTCTTACTCAATGCTACGCCACTACCTTCTGTAATCAACGAGTGTTGAGGAATAAGTGCATATTAGTATTTCACTGTCGACAATAGATTGTTTGCTAACGATCGATCGGTCAATAGCAACTACTAAACAACTAACAACTGAACAACTAAGCGTACACTTTATAGTGAAAATATTATTCATGCACACAAAAATATGCACTCAATAAATACATAGGAATGTTTTATATGCATCCCTTAAAAGTATGCACACTATATGCAAATAGTGTGCACACGTACTTTTCAAAACAATGAAATGCAAGTATTTTAGAACTAAAACCAAATATTAATAATAATAATGGATAAATATCAGTAAAGGTAAATAATTGGCTAATAAATTGAAAAATTTCCATACATTCTCCCCACTTATGAACGAATATTCTAAAATATGTTGAATGCAGCAAAGACAGACTTTCGTTGGCGGAATTTTAGTCGAGTATGACAGCATACAGCATATAATTTTGTTTCTAACTAAATCAGGTACTACCCTTGCGCGCCCATCAAATCCTGGATATGTTTCCTTTATACGTCCAAACAAACATTGCCTTCAACCACATATCTCATCGCCTATAAAGATCTAATCTGCTGCATGTGCATTTCAGTTTTGTTCTCAAACATTTAGGGCGTGCTTAGGGTCGGTTAAGGTGTTCCTTTTGCCACCTTTTCCAGAAATGTTGCTTCAATTGCTCAACGAGCTTCAATCTATATAGACAGATTGTATTTAAATCGGGTATACTTTCCTCCTGGATCCAGTTGGTAAGCTCCCCTGTAAGAAAATGTGCCGTACCCACGATTGATCTGAAGGTGGCAAATTACCCATAGTTTGCTGAGAAGTTTTGGCGGAGTACTTAAAACATTTCATACATTTGTATCTCATACATTTCTTGTTAACGTACAACATGGCTAAGGTCAGACCACCGTGAGAACTTCTTTTTTGAGCTTCTGAAACTGTAAGATTTGACAATGTATTAGGTTTTGACAATATAACAGCGTGTTTTACACTGTACAGCAAATCAGAATGCTACAAACGTCGACAAACGCGAATAATAAAATTTTCGTCTAGAAATGGCATAAATTAGGTCGATTTTCTAATCGTATATTTTTTAAAAATCTAATAAAATACTCAAATGAGCATCATATATTAAATTTTTTTTTTTTTTTTTGGAATCGATAAATTGGTCTTTGCCATTTAATTTTTTAAAGATAATTTCATGTAAATGTTGTCCGCGGCTTTGTCTCAAAATGTCCAATTTTTCGTCACTTTTTCGAGCATTTCGACCTGTTTTCTACGAATAACGCGTTCGGCTTGTCCACATACCTAAGACTAACGACTTGACATAAGAAATAATCAAGAGGCGTTAAATCGCAAGATATTGTGAACCAACTCACAGGGCCAAATCGAGAGATAAGCTGCTCACCAAATTCACCCCTCAACATATCCATTGTTTCACGAGCAGTGTAGCATGTTGCACCGTCCTAATGAAACTGCATGTCAACCAAGTTCAACTCAGCCAACTCGATATCGTTCGCCGTTGACGGTGACGTTTTTTCCAGGGTCGTCTTTGAAGAAAAATGGGCCGATGATGCCACCAGCCCATAAACCACACCAGACCGTCGTTTTTTTGGGATGCATCAGTAATTCATGTATGGCCTGTGGCTGCTTATTACTCCAGATGCGACAGTTTTGCTTGTGTACGTATCCGTTCAGCAAGAAATGAGCCCCATCGCTGAATACAATTTTTAGATAAAACTGCGGATTTTGATTGAGCTTTTGTAAGGCTCATTCACCAAAAATTAGACGTTCGTCATTACATGAAGAATGATACTGTATACTGTACACTTTTCACTTTGACAGATGAAGTTTGAACGCCATTACCAACCAGTGCTGCCAACGTGAAAAACTTAAATCTTAAAAAAAACTTAAATCTTAAATCTAAAAAAATCATAAGCTTCGAAGAATGCCTAATTTCGTCACCAAAATCTGCACTCTTGGTGAGAAATAATCTTCAATTTCGCATGAAGGTGAAATACCAGTTGTTCTATTCTACAGTTGTAAATAAACCGAAGACATAGGGAATAATCTTAGTAATGACTGTAATTTGAAAAATGTTAACTATGTCTTACTAGAAATACCGTGTTATCAATTTTTCGGTAAAGTTAAATAAAACACACATGATATGGTCTTTGACGAAGCCTAACAAAAAAAGGCAAACGCGTGAAATCGAATTATCTTGGTGGTCAACTGACGTCGTCAAAACGTAAAATTACGCTCTCGGGGAACTTCTCATGCAAATCGTTCCCAGAAATCGTTCAAAGCCAAAATCGTTCGTGTTGTGAGGCTCCCACTCTCTTCAAATTTCTTCATGATTTTGCCAATTCCTTGCACAGTCAATTACAACAACCACAACCACCCCGTAATGCGCGAAAAGTGCCCACTTTTCAATCGTCACTTCAGCAGGAAGTTTTAACTATTTTTACGCGTTCTTCGGTTGCAAATGGTCCATATTCGTAATTGGCAAACATTTCACTACGTAAATAACACTTCAGATGACAGGTATTTAACTGCTGACAGCCTTGCCAGACCGGTGGTTTTGAAACCAATAATGGATAATGTGCAGTTATTTTAGATTTTCTTCAGTTATAGATAAATAAGACAAATTTTTTTGTCACGAATCAGACGACTTATAGAGAAATTCCTGACCATTCCACAAGCAATTCTTGAAGAGAAATGTCTCTATATGCACAGTCCCGAATTCATTTCAGACGAAAAATATAACCACCGGGAAGCACTTCTGCTTAGGCTATTGCAGATGTATCACAGAAGCAGTGCAGTTCTAGCTCTTAAAGGAAATTTACAACAATTAGTTTTAGCACGCAATCGTATTGTATAGAGCAACACCGTATGCACAGTATGAAAAGTGACTTTATCTGCATTTTCATTATAATTCGATGAAGATGAGAAAGTATTTTAGAAGGCTTTTCTGCATGCAGCAGAATACAATTACGGGTGTTGTGTGCCAAATTCAAACAATTCCGGCAGATCTTTCTTCATATTGAAAATTTGCTTTTAGAATTTAGTGACCAACCCAAAAATTTAAAGCATTTGGATTGTGCATGTGGTCTGTAGTACGTACAAGACACGTGAGCTAATTTAGAAAATTTACCAGAATGACATGATGTTTTTTTCTTTGGGACGCATTCTTATTAAATTTTTAGGATTTTTCCTTGAAAAATGTAACAAATTTCGTCAATTCGTGAATAATTTCTTTAATAATTTTACTCTCGCTGTGGATATTAACAGTTTGTGCTTGAGTTGGTTAACAGTGTGAAGTTTGAATTGGATTGAAAGGTATAAATCTAGGAGCGTGTGGGTTATATTGAGTAATTTATATGGGAGGTTACTATATCAAGCATTGTAGAATAAGACAATTAACAAAAATATAGATTACTGAACATTGCCGATTAGATTTTACAGGTGGTATGGTGAATTTCTTAAAATTAGACACATCAGAACGAATGAGTATGGTAATGCAATCCATTTTCATTCTCAGACACTACTTTACCAAACACTTAACGTGTACCAAATTTAAAGAAGTTTAGTGAAACTGAATGGAAGATATGAGCTTAACAATGCACGGGGTTGATGGGCCATTTGCCAGAGAAGGCTTGGTTACTCGGTCGACTTTTTCCAGGAATTCATTGGACAAAAAAAGTTCGTAACTGCGGTTAAAAATTATAGAGGAGTTTCGGAAAATCTGACAATTTATGTGAACTGTAGCAGAAAAGTTTCAGATAATAAAATTTGCGGTTATGTAGGTTATGTTTCACCCATCACTAGATCAGAATACACAGCAGTTTTGCGTTGCATAAAAAGTGTATCATTGATTCAAACATTCTTAAACGAACTATTATAAATTATTATAGTAATGTGTAGTAAATGGTCACTTGAGTGCTTTATTCTACAGAATGGAAAAAATTAAAAAACCATTTTAATTAGCACAGCGGAAAAAATCTAGTTAAAATGGTATAAATGGTTCGATTATGTATGGATTTGAAATTGTGCTCTGGCGTGAAATCTATTAAAATGCCAGCCTGACCTGAATTAAAAGATCAATTTTGTCTTAACAATGCTGATATTTCATCACTGAACATATGCATTTTTCATTTAGTTAAACCACAAATTCTAAATTGATGATAATCCGAAGTATTAAATGTTATGTAATTCTTCCTTTCAACCACCACCGCATCACAATGAGCATGCTATAAACTCCTGACCATCTAACAGTCAGATCATTGTGAGTAATAAGCGTCGCTAAATTGTTAATTATGGACAGACATTTATGTGCCCAATCTTCTGTCAAAACATGCAGATTCCAGATTTCCCACGATCTGTTCGTAGTCAACGCAGCAATGCTTCTAACTCGTCCAGAAATTCATTTGTTCGTAGACAAAACATCTTGCTATTGAAAGAAAGCGCACATTTTTCTTCAATAGAAGAAATCAATGACACCAACCTCAACGCCTCTGTACACGAATCGCTAAATGACCAGCGTGTTATTCCGAACTATATTGTACGTTTCTCGTCTATCAATCAACATTTATGTGAAATAAGCTATTTTAACTTACCGGCTGATATAAACGTTCCAATAACATCCGCCGAAAATCATAATTCCACATTTACAACTTCTGTCTGCACATTCAGAAACAACAGCGTCACGACATATAACAAACAATATACCTGAAGATGCTTCATGTAACAATGATTCCAATAAATCAGCGCGAGCTTTTTTAAGCTGAACATCTAATGCTAATACAGCTACTTTCACAAATACTAATACAACTACTTGTACAAGTGAAGGGTCTGCAAGCTACAATCGAAGCCTGTGATGCTTTTGAAGAATTAAATAACTCAAGTTTGATTCAAGAACTAACATCTAAATTGCCACCTTATTTGCAAATAAACTGAGGTAAGTAAGAAATACATTTAGCAAAACAAAATAAAAGAGTAAACCTGTCAGAATTTGCCACTTTGGTTTTTGATATTGGTCTTTCTTCAGCAGCGTTAATGTTAAAGGTGATAACACCTCTGCAGCAGACTCTCTCTCTCGATATAAGCATTTGCATTTGTGTATACGCATGCAGAAGAGAACAGACGCAAGTGCTTAGTATGTGACGGCGACTGCACTAACATCGTGAACTGTCAAACATTTAAATGAACTAACCTCGTAAAGAGATGGGATTGTAGTACATGCAATAACCATTGATTGTGTGATGTAGGTGGTTATCAATAAGTGTAAGCATCATCATAAAACATCATTAGACAAAGAAGTAGTTAGAAGCCAAACGTCAAAGTCAGCAGAATCTACTACGAATGGCGATCAAAATAAAGGGACACACAGTTGCAGCACATACAGTGCATAGATTCAGAACGATTACTTTAAAATTATTCCCATAACGATTTATGGAAATGAAAATAAACACATAAAAATAGTTGCGTTCATATATAAGGGGCCCTCTATCAGTCTAATTGAAGAACAAATAGCCTATGACTTGGATCTGAAAGGCATTCCTTAATCTTTATGTTTAGGGTAGACTGGAAACGTAGAACGGAACGAGGAAAACTCTAGCCGACTTTGTGCTACAGTTGCTGGGCCGAATCAGAAGAAATTTATAGCTGATGTCCGGACAGTAAAACATCTATAGCTGCCAAAACAAACACATGATCGTGAAGACCTTGTAAAACATTTCCCATATTTAATAGGTATTTCCTTCGAAAGCCGTTAGATACTACACTTGGGGTGTTTGGATAGGATACCTAGAATTATGTTATTCACGCTTGCACCGCTATTAGAGTTCTTTACTGAGGTTACCGGTCTGGCGTTGAACCCAAAATGTTGATTTTTTTGAAGTTATTACGGAACTCATTTGCAATAATTCCGCCGTAATTGTGTAATTCGTAATTTGTGTTACATTCTATTGTCATTTTGTCAATGATTTCCCTGGGAATTTTCTTTCAGCCTGATGTATGAAAATTATATAAGTAGGAAATATAGAGGCGTTTATGGTTCCAGGCGCATTTAATTCATAAGACAAGTTCACAGGTCATTGCACATGCTTGCTGCCTTTTCCGAAATATTAAATAGCTGCCCGTAAGCAGGACACATCACTTGCTTAGAAAATCAGAAAGTCCAGATTCTAAGAATTATAGAGCAGTTTTACGGCTCTTTTTAAGTGGACCAATACCATCGGTTCCCTTAAAAAGGATTGTGCAGCTCAAGAAATAGACATTGATTAAAAAAAGTAATTTGCACTTACCTTTCCCTAGTAGTTCTCTTTTCCACGCCGCTACAAATTTGTATTGTGCTTTTAATTGTTTTTCATTACGCTTCCTCACTAAAATGCCAAACAACTATTTTTATTGAATGTTGTTGCCAATTTGTAAGAGATCGAACAGAGTCGAATTTATGTCATGAAGCACCACATTTATAAAGTGACGTAAAACGCCCGCGACTGAGACGTACACAATAAGAGAGATTAATTTATTTTATAATGTTGTTACGTTCCCTTCGGCAAACTGCGAAATATTTCACAAAAAGAAACTCAAATAACTTATTTTAATCAACGTATTTTATGACCTGCATGTTCATGTTATATACGCGACGCCTGATCAGAATATTATTCATTACGGTATCGCCTCATTGATTGTTTTAATGAGCTGCTTCAATTCAAATCCCTTGGTTTCGTATTGTACATCTCTTGCTTGACATATCCCCATAAAACAGTATGATGCAGTTAATTTGTTTGGGAATTTTCGTTGAAGCTCTGGGTAAAAAAAATTTTCAACGTCTTTAAGTAAGTGGACAGTTACTGTTACACCGTAGTACGATTCGTGCGCCACCCTGTAATACCTATTGCTGATTCACTTTTGCACTAGTGGAACTGTCACACAGGATGTCTCAAAAGAAAGTTTATATTTGTTTGGCCAACTGCGTGAACGCAACGACTATGAGGCGTGCGAGTATGTCTGTCGGTAGCCAGGGGACACCCAAGGATTCCTCTCATTCGACATTAAGTTTGAAGAGGCTGGTACGACACTGAATAATCCAACTTCATCAACAACGGTAGAAAACGTGTAAGTTCGTGTCGATCCGGATCTTTCAATTTTTAAGCGCACAAGCGTTTAAGTGCGCATAGATCATCACTACCACACTCACAAAATTCAATTGGTGCGAGAATAAAAACCCCAGGATTTCAATCAGAGGCTTGATTTCGTAAATCAGACAACGTTCATAATCATCTTGTTTTCGAGGAATTATCTAGCATTAATTTTTTAAAGATGATAGGGGACCTGCAGTCGCACTGAATTAAATGCGTGGAGATCTTAGACAACTTCTTCCTGCCTGAACTGCAAAAATTCCTGGTTCCAATACATCTCTGACACGAGTTCGTAAAATCTTTCCTTGCAAATAAAATCGTATGGATTTAAACCTAATGTATTCTTTCCTATGGGTATATTTCAAATCTAAAGTTTACAGTAACAAAACGTCTTCCCTAGCGCTTCTAAAAAAATACATATGTACATCCAATATCCAAGGCGAGGGTGCACATGTATAGGTAGATAATATTGCTTTTAAGAGATAAATTCCCAAATTAGTGATTAACAATCATTATTCCGAGAACCGGTTTATTTTACTTGTGGATATATTATCTTATTACTAGTGGGTTAATATTTGTGCCATGAAATCATGTCCGATTTTTCGATGGTCGAGCTTTCTGTGAAAAAAATGTGATATTTTGAATGAGAATAATTAGAAAAATATATTTCGCACATAAACTGAAACCGCTCAAATTGTCCTCAACTAATATAACTCACTTTTTTAAAAAGGCTTGACAATTAAAAATATAGAAAATACATCTATCTACATTGCACAATTTTTAAACCTAATCTATGAATATTTATGAAATTAGTTCACATTTACATGTTAACAAATTTATAAGGAAAAAATTTGTTAAGATGTAAATGTTCACTAAAATGACGTTATAGTTTTGGGCTTTGCTCTTCGTCAGATACTAATTTTCTAGAAAATGGTTTGAATAAAGACCATCTGTTGCTTCTTCCCCCTTTCGAATGTGTTTCGAGAAGCTCAACTTAGCTTTTTCTTAGCCATTGACTTGAAAATTCATTAAATCAATATGTACTTTATATATATGATGAAATAACGTTAAATGATGAAAATGAGATAAGTGAAGTGTTATAGTAATTCCAGCATAGCATAATATTCAGAATTACTGCAGTTCAAACTATCTAATTTAACTAACCTATTTTTATTGACTATCGTTTCTGTCCTTATTATTTACACGAGTTTCTTTTTTAGACATTTTTCTTTTTGCCCAAGAGAGGACATACACAAGACATAGTTTTTGGTTAACGACTGACATTTAAAATGTGAACATTTAGTAATATTAATAAACATTGTATTCTACAATTATACAAATTGTATTCGCCGGATGCAATCACTCCTACTCGTGCATCCACATGAAAACCAGAAAACCAATTAAATATATGATATTGTTGCTGAAATACTCTTATATACCATTCGCTTTACCTCGCCTACTTTAGAATAATGTCTGATACGACACTGGATAATAATAGCAATCCTTTAATAGCAAAACTTGCTTCGTTGACGTCATTAATTAAGCATACAAATCAATAAACAAGCTAAAGGGACACAATAAGGGACAGTGGCTTCTAAGTTTTGAGTAAAAATAGCGACAGACTTGTCGGTCACGAAGTTCACGAGGATTTTACGTAAGTATCGCCGTAAAAGCCTTACCCACGGTGTGTGACACACTGGGCATATTACAGTGCGATTGCCAACGCCCCCTGGGATAGCTAAGTAAAACTTGGACTATCTAGGAAAAGGGGCTGACAATTTTGGAACTACCGCAATTGTCCGCTCTTTCTTCGCAGCCAAGAGATACCAAATTGATTATGCTAGTATAGAACATAATCCCCATTGGTGGAGGTGAGGCTTATCTTACCACCTCTGCTACTCTATGGGTCTGTAGCACGCGGTTGCAATGCTACTCCACATTCGAGTACAAAGTCTCTACCAGAGATTTTTTTATCAACCACAACCCGCGTGATGCTCCCACTTGGGGTCCTGCACCAAATGATCAAAAGGCCGGTAGGCCGAACTCACCGGTTGAAGCTGCGTAGCAAAACAAAAGCAAAGGTACTACCAAATTGTGATTTATGCACCATACTTCATGGGATTGATAGCCCTGCGGCAAAAGAGTACAGACTGGACAGGGGAAACTCCAAACCCCTTCCGTTCGGCGATGGTGAACGGCAACCATGATATATAGACATAGGAAACCCCCATGCCTTTCCGTAGCCCCCGAGAGATCAAAAAGATACGGGTCAATCCGAAACCTGTCCGAGTGTATCACTATCACCCCCGGTACCAGACAGAGCCTCGGTCAAACTCTGCAGCTAACCTACTCCCAGTTTCAACCCCTTGCCGTCCAGATACCGGCGCCCCTGCAAACGAGCAAACAGCTGCCGCCTACCAAGCTGAATGAAATTGTGTGATCAGCATGACCCCAACAGTCTCGCAGCCGATCAACCCTCAGGTCAGATTGCCATGAAAAAGCAACTACGTCGTAGTATCCCTACGCCAATAAACGCTCTGGAAGCAAACACCGTTGCTTGGTGCACCACAATTGCATGACTCGCGATCGGAAAGCATTGAGTGACCTATGCCCCGTCAGCAAGAAACCAAGACAGAGGTTAAAAGTCAGGGTTTCTCTCAACGTACCTAACATCTGGCAAAAACTTAAATGTAGTACGTCCGTTCGACTCTCTTCCCAACGTGTTTGCCATCTCGATAAGACAAATTCCTCCAAGAGCCCCTAAGCCCTACTCATACTCTCTATCCCTTCAATACGCCAGTTGGTTTCCACCAGTGCATACCCTTTCCTGACCTTGAATTCCGTCGCACGACGGATTTCCACAAGATCCAGCGGGATAGCACCCATCAGTACCTGGAGGGCCTCTGTCGAAACTGTTCGACACTGGCATACAAGCCAATAACACCACTCTCTGACAAGAAAGGATTTTATGGTACCCGAATGCAGACTTCACCGATTCGTACCACACAGGGGACGCGTAAGTTGCCATGGCAACAAACAGCCCTGATAGAGGATAGGATAAGCTCGTCTACCAAGCCCCCAGTTACTCCTAAGCACTCGAAAGCGCCCTTGAAGTCCACGAATACACCAAGAGCATAGTTCTCAGTGGATTCGCTCACGCATCTCTGAACGTGGATCCAGGCATCCTCAACACTACGGCCCCTTGTGAAGCCGTATTGAAAGGGATGCATGTCGTCAATGACTCTCCCACTAAGTCTTTGCACCATTATTCTTTCCAGCGCTTTTCCAAGCACTAGAATCAGGCTAATACTCCTGTAAGGTCGAGGACTGTTCCTGATCTTGTCGAGCGATTTTAAGAGCACAATGACTCTGGATGTTTTCCACTGACGCGGAAAATAGCCAGCTGTACATAAAGCCTGAACAAAACTTCCAGGTAGTCCAGAATATCCTTCCAGATGCTTTTACACATCTCTCTGGTTATTCCGTCCACATCAGGTGATATTTAAAATGCGAACATTTAGTAATATTAATAAACATTGTATTCTACAATTACACAAATTGTATTCGTCGGATGCAATCACTCCTACTCGTGCATCCGTATGAAAACCAGAAAACCAATTAAATATAGATTGAACAATGACATATGATATTGTTGCTAAAATACTCGTACATACCATTCGCTTTACCTCACCTACTTTAGAATAATGTCTTATACGACACTGGATAATAATAGCAATCCTTTAATAGCAAAACTTGCTTCGTTAACGTCATTAATTAAGCATACAAATTAAGAAACAAGATAAAGGGACACAATAAGGGTCAGTGGCTCCTAAGTCTTGAGTAAAAAGAGCGACAGGCTTGTCAGTCAGTAATCTTTTTGGACACCTTTAAATACAACCCTTGTTTAGGACCATTTGTTTGACGTATAAGCGTAACTTAGGCAAGTTGTCTATGCCAGATTTGCCCTTACTCGCCAGGTAGTATTTGTAGCAGAGCTGAACAGAATCCATCCGGCCCCTCCGGTTTATAAGCGCTACAACAATTCTCCATTGTAGCCCAATATTGTTTGTTGTGGATGTGCTATATTGATTTAAAACTTAACCTTTTATATACATTATCTGTTCTTCTTCCTTTCGAGTTTGCCAAAGCATACAGTTTTATTTGAATGCCTTTTTCACTGATTGGTTAGTCTGTTTTTCCGTTGACATTGATGACCCTCTGCGTTGGGAATCTACTCTATTTTCCAAAGGTAATCATTTGTTTTGGCTGCCATTGTTATTTTTTAACGGAAAATGATGTCTTAGTCGTGAATAGAATGTGCTCACCAAGCTAAGCCCTTCTTGGTGACGAAAACTCGTTTGCTCTGAATTTCAATTGGTGAAGAGCCTTATTTACACTAACTTTACTTATCAACGTAAATTATGGTATATAAAAATATTGTTTAAATTTTTCTAGTCACTTTATTTAAATTTTTAGTTACTCACTTTTTGTAATATTAGCAGCAAACGTTATTAAAGATTTTGCTTGCTACTCTTTTCATACCATTTACTCGCTTCTGTTATAAAATTATGATTACATTTACCGTTCTTTAAACATGTCGACATACAGTAGGTCTTTTGACTCTTCTCGTTACACAAATCGTAACTTTTGAAGTAATGGAGACATTTTTTTTTTTTTTTTTGAATATAATAAAATGTAAATTATCTCAAAAATAGTCATTAACTCTGGCGCGTTAGTTTTTTTTTTCATATGAAAATTTATTGGTTAACGCTTTCAACAGATGTGCCATAGATAACATGTCTTATTAAATCAAAAAAACGACTGAATGCACAGCCAAGAACATAGATCATTTTTAATTCATATTGTTATTTGATTTTAAACAAAATTTGCCTGAATAAATAAAAGCTCGAAATGCGTACTCCGGTTTTCGTTGGAGGTCAAATAGATAGTATTAATTGAATTAGAATACCGAACAATAATTGTCTTTAGGTAATATCACCTGCAGCAAACCGTCTATTTTAGTTCATTGTACCCAATTTGAATTTTTTTTTTTTTTCATTCATTTTCTTTATTGGATCTTTCTTACGAAATTTACAATATGTATTCAAATCTTAATCCTATCTTAAACTAATGTATCCTGCCATTGCCGGATCTTGTTTTTGGCGAACAGATCTGTTTATCACCAGACCAAGTCTAGCGTGTCCTTTCTTTTTAGCCGTATATGACCGGGAAAATGCTGAAGGTTTTGGGTTTGAGTGGGAGGACAACTTCGATACATATGACCTGCTTAATTTTTTCATTTTCTCGGAAATATAAGGAATGTTTAAATCTTTGTGTATGTTATCATTCCTAACATACCATGGGGCACCACAAATTTGACGCAGTATTCTTGACTGTCTTCTCTGCAGCTTATTTATGTTAGAAGCCGATGCCGTATGTCCATATTGGCTTCAATATGGTTTTGTAGATGGTGATTTTATTTTCCAAACTGAGAGTAGACTGGGAGCCAATAAGCCAGTGGAGTTGAGCCATTTTTAATTTCAATTGTATGATTTTTGAGTCAATGTGATTTTTCCAGGTGAGACGTCGATCAAGGTGAATACCCAAATATTTGACATGGCTATGAACGGGTATGGTACTACCGTGAATAGTGAGGGCTGGGCAATTGTTCTGTCTAAGAGAGAATGTAACCTGTACACTCTTAGTGGCATTTACTTTTATCTTCCACTTTTCGAGCCAAGATTCTAATGTGTGTATATGAGACTGCAGTTGTCTAGAAGCCATTAATGGGCAAGTGCTAGTGCTCATGAATGCAGTGTCATCAGCGAAAGTTGAGGTTTGAATTAGGGAATGCACAGGCATGTCAGAGGTGTAGATGGTATATAGTATAGGGCCTAGTATACTGCCCTGAGGAACTCCTGCTGAAACTTTTCTTTGAGTTGAAACAGAGTCTTTCGATTTTGCTACAAAAGGTCGATCCTTTAGATAGCTCTCCAGCGGCTTGTGGGTATTTGTCGGTAGAAAAGAGACTATTTTGTGAATAAGGCCTTCATGCCACACTTTATCAAAGGCTTGTGAGATGTCTATAAAGAGAGCTGAGCAATATTTCCGATCTTCGAATGTTTTTCTGATCTGGGTTACTATACGGTGTACTTGTTCTGTCGTTCCATGACCCTTGTGAAACCCAAACTGGTGCGTGGGTATTACATGGTTTGCTTCAATATAGAGGTACAACATTTGGAGAAATATCTTTTCAAACAGTTTAGATAAAATAGAGAGTAAACTTATGGGTCGATAGGATGTAATTTGTGACAGTTCCTTTCCAGGTTTTGGGATCATTATTATTTCAGACAGCTTCCATGATTGAGGAAAGTATCCAATTCGAAGTATAGCATTAAATATAAATAAAAACTAATTTGAGGATATTGTGGGGGAGTTCTGAAATCATTTTCGCTGTTATTTTATCGTGTCCAGGAGATTTATTCATTTTCAACGAGAGAACATTTTTCTTTAAAAGAGATAGACTTATTTTCATTGGATTTGTGACCATTGGGCTAATGATCGTTGGATTCACACGAGAGATTGTATCGTCAGGAGTAAATACTTCTTCCAGATGATCAGCAAATTCTTTCACTTTTTCATCAATACTCCTTGCCCATCCTCCATCTTTCATCCGTATTGGAGACTCCTGTGTTATAGGACGCTGTAGTTGTCTTGTGGCCTTGTACAGGCTATAGTTAGTGTTTTGTGTGGCTCCTAGACGAGATAAATAGCGGGCTTCGGAGATTTCTTTTTTTTCATCCAGAGTTGACCTCAGTTTTGACTTGCACTGGTCGAGACGAGCTTTGAGGTAGGGAGATCTGTGCTTTTGCCATCGTCTTCTCGCTTTCCTTTTCTCTTTGATTAGAGATTCAATATGAGTTGAGGAGTAATTTTTTTGTTTTAGCATGGACCTTGTGCGGAGTTGCCAAGTTTGCGGCAGTTGTCATTGTTGTAGTGAGCACATTGACGGCAGACTGAATTTCATCTGGTGTTTTGAGAGAAAAGTTTTGCCACAGATGAGAGCTTATGTACATCTTGTATCTCAACCAATTTGTATGCCTATTTGGAAAATGGTAAGAGATTTCCGGGTTCAAGGGAATGTTAAATACTGTGAGAATTGTGGGGGAGTGGTCCGATGAGAGGTCAAGGGAAGGAGTAACGATAATGTGTTCTCTTGTTGTGCTCTTCATAACTGCAAAATCTATGAGATCGGGGGTTTTATTGAGATCCGTGGGCCAGTATGTTGGTTCACCTCCAGACAAAACAATCAAATCATTCATAATTTTTATCTCACTTCAAAAAGGTGTTGAACTCTTAATTTGTGTGAAAACCTCAATCCGAAGCTCTCATCCCTTTTATCAAATGCTTCTGGCAAATTTTCGGAGGCATAGAACACCACAGTGCGTCGTGGCAATCATTATTATTTTTCATGCTATCTCCGATTACATTGTCACTACAGAACAATTGCATTTGTTTCTTCACTCACACGTAAGAAATTCTTCTTTGCCCTAATTTAATTCATCCAGTATATTATTCTTCTTCTGCATGTCCAAAATGTACCGGATGACATTAAAATGTATGTTAAAATGTAATTGTATTGTTCTATGTGTGAGTTCCAAAATTCATAACATTTGAAGTACCAGAGTTACCAATTGAAATTTTTATTGGGAACTTTAAGGAATATTTTATTGCCAAAATGGAAGTGCTTGCTTCTACTAGAAAATGCGAAACAATTGGCGCAGTACAGGATTAAGTTTCTGTTTTAAAAGTACAATTCACCATTATATTTTAAGCGCACGTAAGGTATTGACAATCCGTACTAAGATTGGAAGAGGTAGGTTTAGCTTTAGATAGAAGCCCATATATAGGTATACATATGTATGTATATCCCGCTTCGGCTTCTAACGGCTATTGATATTTATGATAAATATGCTTTTATATACTTCACTTGTACAAATTCATTCTTTTCCGTCACTTGATTTCTCTTTAAACTGAATGAACGTTAATAAATTTTTCTCTCACAAAGTCAATATGTCTTCAATAAGTTATGGGTCTATTACAATTTGTTCCACTCCGCCTAGATTATTCAAATTTACTGCAAATATTTATGTGATATCTTCTTGCTGATTATTGTTGGTTGCTCAAAGTTGACGTTCACGAAGCAGAATCGCAGCCACTATGAAGCGTGGAAATGCAGAATGCAGTTGTTGCTTGGTCGATTTTATTGAAATTTTACCTCACACTGTGAAACAATGCAATGAACAAAAATTTATGTCGCTGAAGTCTACTGGGTGGGAATTGCAGGAAAGTTATTAAATTCCGGAAAACCGGCCAACTTGTATGGGAGGTATAAGAAACAGCAAGACAATGCAGTCCATTTTAATCCATCTTAGCAAACTCTTCTGTAATGTGTACTAAATTCGACCGCAATTAGTAGAACTGTATAGAAGATAGAAAACTGCGAATACGACTATATGAGGACTTTCTCAAATTTTATCAGAATCAAAGAGCTGAAGTGTAGGAGTTACAGGTTAAACTTCGGGAAACCGGCCAGTTTGTATGGGAAGTACCAGAAGGGGCGTCGAAACATGATTAATTTCCTTTTTTAGACGCCACCTTAACAAATCCTTAATATGTACAAATTCGACTGAATTGTGTGCAACCGGGCGGAAGATGTGAATCTAAAAATGTATTCGTTAAATCGATCACTTGTATGGGAGGTGGCAGAAGGGGCTTTTCGATAATTTTTTTTTTAAATTTTACCAAGAATTATTTACAATCCTCAACAATATTGTATTGTGCCTAGTTTTATGAAACTTCATAAGGCAGTTTTCATGTCTACCAGACAGCCCTCCAGCCAAACATACGGACATTGCCCAATTGACTCAAAAAGTCATGGAACACTCTTGGTCAAGAGATATTTAGCACCTTAGACGCTTCTTTTTGGGTGTTATATTTTTGCCATACCGAATGATATATACATTTCTTCATTCCTTCAGCTGAAGGTATAATCAGTGTGAAGTAAAATATATAATACGTTTCCAAATAGACAGCTGTCCCAGACTGTAGAAGGTTTTGAAATTACTCAGACTATTATATACGGTTCTGAGTGGAATATAGCAGCGGAAAAGAAAATATGTTTTCTTATATTCGTTGGTGATTTTAGTAGGAACGCATATTGAATTGGTGCTGAATAAATTTGATAAGGAGAGATTGTATTCTCACTGAGTGGGATCTACGGCTTAACGACGACCTCGAACCTTAGTTTGAGAAGCTTTTACTAGACTTTATTGCGGGTTACAATGTATGACCAATCACTCTGCTCAACATATAATTAATACGAAAATCATGGAGGAACCGGAAACATTACTTACACAACTGGGATGAGACGGATCCGTGGGGTAAAACACATACAAATAAACAATTACGGCATCTAGCGACGATTGGCCTCAATAGTTCGATTGAGATATATATAGTGTGATTTAGGTGAGCATTACGAAAACCAATTGCTCTGGAACCCGTTGTTCTGGATAGTATTAGACAAAAATGGGTGAGTTGCATTAAGCAGATACATGCATCATAAACAATTTGTTACATATCCACCATGAGATTTTTTTAACAGTGAAATGTCGATGGAAGTCGAATGGAATCTCAAACATAAAGTCGGCACGTACAGCTGATGGACACAATTGCGAGTACTATAGTCTCCCCTACACGGTTCATCGAATTTTTCCTCAAATATTGCGGGCGTCTAAATGAAACATCAACAAGCATTTCGCAAGGAAATAGGGTTATCCATTTTTCGGTTTCAAAAGTAAAGTTAAATAAATCATACATAAAGCTATTATTTCGATGATACTTTTATTCCATTATAAAGCTTGGATACCATTTAAATCGCCTCTTGATTGGTTGCAGCAGTGGATCGTTTTGAGGTAGTCTTCGTCCATTTTTTCGAACATTTCGGGCAGTATCTCGACGATAACTTGACGAATGTTGGTTTTTAAATGCTCTAACGTTTGTGAATTTTCCGCGTATACACGATCTTTGTCGTAACCCCACAAAAAAAGTATAGCGGCGCCAAATCGCATTAATTTGGCGGTCAACTGACGTTGCCAAAACGTAAAATTACCCTTTCTGAAAACTGTTCATGCAATAAAGACAAAATCGATCGTGTTGTGTGGCTAGTGCCACCAAATATCGTCCATAATCTTCAATTGCAGACCAAAAAAACTCGGTTATCATGTGGCTATAGCGCTCTGAATTGAATTTATGATTATCCGCCATTCTTTTACTAAGAGAAGCGATACTTTCGACAGTGCGTGCATTCCAATAATACACAGATCTGACTACATTTGCAATGATTCGAACCTCTTCAAATTTTTTTATAATCTTGCGAATTCCTTGCACAGTAGGTCGATTATGCTGATCATAACTACGAAAATTACGCACGTTTGAATTACCACCTTTGTTGTTGTAAGTTTTAACTACTTTTACGCATTCTTCGGGTTTTAAACGATCGAAGATGGATGCCAAACATTCCTAAATAAATAAGTCTCCAGATAATAGTTATTTAACAGCTGACAGCCTTGCCACACCGGCAGTTTTGAAACCACTAAATGGATAGCCCTGTATAAACTGAAACTATATTTCAGAAGAAAATGTGGGAATTGCGACCTGATTAATAGAATTTGGCTCCGAAATTATAAAGCGGTACAGATTTTGCTTAATATTCTTAGTTGTAGGGAATAAGTCGATGTCAACAGAAAAATATCCTACAATATTGTCAACTATACAACAACCCGTAAAGTTTCGGATCATGGCCAACAAATAGCAAGGTACCATTCTCTACCTATAAAAGAGGCACAAGAATCTAAAATCAACGATTGTAAGAAGTGCAGGAACTCAAATTTTATTATGAATTAGGATTAATTGAACCAAATGATGATTTCTGAGACATGCTGGACTTAAAAGGTAAAATCCAATGCTTTTATTCTTAATGGGCATTTACGTTGCGATTAGAGTATGCGCAAAATTTCCGGACGTTATCGTTTAAATTAACAAAGATGCTGAGTGCTAACTCTAATGAAAGGAGTACTACAAATTCTGTAATGTATAGTGGATTGACTTCTGGAACTCTTACTCTTTCAACATGAGTCTCGTCATTATTAGTCATAAGTTTTGTTCTTTTATGTTGAGCAGAATAGCTGGTGGTCTGTGTGAATGGAGAATACTCGTCTGAATAGATATGGTCAGAAATACTTGATTGTCATACCATCACCAGCAGCACTTTCTCTACCGTAGTGTAGTCAATTTTCAGCTCTTTGAGTGTCTTGCTGGCATAACAATAAGGGTGATCCTCAAGGGACAAAACAGGAAGGACTTACCAAATTTCAACTTTAAAATCTTTTTTTTTCAGAACATTCGTCATTGGTCGCTAATTAACTTTCTATAACACCCGCTTTAACTTAACAATTCTTTTACATGTCGAGTTGGGCAAAGAATTTGATTTGATTTATTCCGGGATTAATATTGTGTTTTAAGAATTTAGTTTCCTTCATTAAAAGTGTTAACTTATATATATATATGTCTCTCTATGCTTTGGGCCTAGTGAAAACCCTTAAAAAGATCGAAAGTCATGTAGCATATATTTCTTTCCAATTTATATGGTATTTATTTGTTGGATATGGGTTATTGGATATTTAAGTATTGCATATTTTTTATAAGATCCCATTTCACATTGCCTCTTCTTTACGGGTCACAATACTCCTTGATGTGAATTAGTCCATTCTCTATTTTCCTAACATCTATCACCTTGTCCGATGTCGGGGAAAAGTAATTGTATTTAATTATTATCCAACTTCCTTGTGCATAATATTTTCTCAGTGTGCCGTTTCTAATTGACACGTCGAACTTGTCGTGAAAACTTTTCTCAAAGAAATACTTCCTCTTTTTACCTCTTTTCCTCTTCGAATAATAGGAACTTCTGTATGGTATGTGTGTGCACGTTACTCTGTCGAGTTTTCAGCCTTATGGGATTCACGTTGGATTGCATAATCCTGGTTTTATTATTGAATTGCTCAGCATCTATCATAAATCGTACGCTTCTTTTTAATCCCCTCTTTGCCGTGATATTATTCCACATTCTTCTGACAATGGATGACTGCTACCACAGGTTATTTCCCATAGTTTGGTAATTTTCGTCCCTTCCGACTACATCCTTGTCCATCTGCCCTGGATTGTTCAACTACTGGAAGCGCAATGTTCTGTTATGTTGAGATTCTAATTGGCATTTAGATCTAATGATGAGGCATATTGAGAAATTTGAATAATTTTCTGTTGAAATTTGCGTTAATATTTTGTCCGCTGCTATGGCTGCTATTATTTGTATACAGGGTTGCCCATATTCGACGGACTCATGTTTTTAAAAAAAAATCAAAGAAAAAAATAAAAATTTGGCGGTTGGCAATCTT
>JAHXMU010000790.1:139905-165764 GCA_019455685.1 Philornis downsi | reverse complement strand
ATATAGATATAGATATAGATATAGATATAGATATAGATATAGATATATATATATATATAGATATAGATATAGATGTAGATATATGGCCAAATCAACATGGTTATCATGCGTCTGTCACCGTATTCACTACATGTGACCCCTGCAGCTTTCTTCTGTTCCCAAATTTGAAGAGACCCATGAAAGGACGGAGTTTTGCAACGATTGAGGAGATAAAAACCGAATCGCCGAACACGCAAAGCACTTTTCATATTTATGCCTCTCACAAACAAAGTAAACATGCTACATATATGGATAAAACCGTCAACATATCTTCGAGGCGAGTGCATCAAAATAAAAAAAAAAAAATAATAATAATCGAAAGTCGATTGCACGTAGCCCGCCCAATTTGATAATTCACCTTATTTTTTTTAACACACCTCGTACACTCAAGTATCGAAAGAAATGTTGAAATGTTGAAAAGATGAGTCAGCCAGTGGGGCTAATAAATGTCTAGTTTTGCGAAACGCTTTAAACGACAAAGTATGTAGAATGTTGACTTCATGTGAAACAAAAGAAGTACATCCTATTAAGGCCAGTTGGTGTTAATGAAACAAGAGCAACTGTAAAATTTAGCACAATGCGGGAGAATACAGCGTGTATAATTGCATTCGATTTTTCTATTAAAAAAATTAAATAACTGCTATCTGCTAATTGTGATAAATTATCCACTCTACCTGATTCTAAACAGAATATGAAGGCAGTTTATCAGAATATAAAGGCATATTCATGGCTGTCTATCTTGGCTCATAAGTTATAAGTTATATTTTTTTATATATTTATATTTTTATGCAGCAAAAAATCAACTGGATTGTAACATTAAAAACCCCTCTGTGCAAACCGAAGGTATGTTTTAAAAAAAACCTGTAAATCTCAAAAAAAAAACTAATTGTTTATTTTAATGATTTTGGCCCATATCGACATCGGTCCTTCGTGTCAGATATTTTAGATCCCAAACCGCAAAATATCAAAATAGCTACACGAGCAAAGCTCTCTTTGCAGATAAAACCGATTAGCATTTGTTGTTGGGTTTAAATATTTCCCCCTTAACTGTCAACGAATCCCCTAAAGTACAGCGCATAAAAACCCTCAACAACACCAAAGTAGCTGATTTGAAATTATATGATTGAATTATAACAAAGCGAACAATTGCGCAAATTTATTGAAGAATGTTCGTGTATTAAATTGTTTATTGTAACAACACCAACCGCAAGTTTTATCTACACATTTCTTTTTGCGCTATATTCGTCTTGTTTGGCACGTCGCATATCCATTACTCCGAGAGCAACTTTTGTCTTCACTCCATTGTCACATTACACTGCCGCTCACTTGAATAGCGCCCCTCTAATCATTTAACAATAGTGACTACTATTTAAAGTACACTTCACATAACGGTTCAGTTTTTACTTATTCGTTTCTCCTACTTCCACACATCACCTATAAAAAATCTGGAATCTGGAACAATTAAAATTGGTCGTGGAGGCCGCTGTAAGATCTGCTCTCAACCAGCAAAGGCTAGCTTTCAATAAAGAATTAAAGCAAATTAATGAAAGAATTGGTAAAAGTGATCTGTGTGCCCCTGAAATAGAAATTTTTCAAGAAGTAACAATAAGAGAGGGGGTTGAATGCAACGAGCCACTCGATATTGTGAAGTCTCTTGCCGATTTTGATGGGAGACAGGAAGCTTACGTATCCTGGAGACAGGTTGCCCACACTGCTTACAAATTATTTCAGAATTATGATGGCAGCTCTAAGCACTATCAAGCAGTTTCCATAATCAGGAACAAGATAAAGGGGTCGGCAGATACGGCTCTAGCGTCATTTAATACTGTCTTAAACTTTAAGGCTATAATAGCTCGGTCGGATTTTGCTTACGCCGACAAGCGACATGACTTTACTGGGATATTATGACCAGATATAGAAAAAGTTAGCTTTACTTGTAAATAAAACGAACATGATCTACAGTGGAACCACAGCGGAGTTTGGGTACAAAAAAAAAAATCCATGAGTGATATTTTATTTGCGGCACGACCAGCCGACTTACCCTCAGCTTTAGCTTTGGCTCAAGAGGTACAGGCAAATCAAGAAATATACCAATTTGCAACAAGCTTTTCCAGGAGCAGAGGAGAAAGTATGCAAAAAATTGATCAAAAACTAAAGAATATGGGAATAAGTAGTACGGGTCAAACCTGGTAAGCAATGCGCCTCAAGGGAAAAATTAACATTTTTCACAACGAGAGAGGTTCAATTATAGGCCAGCTCAACCCATGGATGTGGACCCTCCTTTTTTGTACATAAGGCAGGCTACAAATTTTAAGCCTGGTCCTAATTATAGTAATTACCGCAACCAGGGTCAATCACAAGGTTACCCACGGAAATTCCAACATAAGCGTCCTGCATGGTCCAATCGTTATACTGGACCAAAGGTGCAACGATTGAACCACTTGCCGCAGGACAATACTTCGTCGAAACACGAGGAGCAAAATTACGAGACCACGGCAGGTTTAGAAGTGCTACAAATCGATGATGAACCAGCTGACTTTTACCAAGTAAATTTTTTAGCGTCAACTCCCTGTTACCATTTATGGAGGGTGATTAAGCTTTTGATAGATACGGGGGCATCAAAAAATTACATCAAGCCTCTGAGGGAACTAAAATACATAAAACCAGTAGATAAAACATTTATGGTGAAGTCTATTCATGGTTTCACCGATATCAATGGAAAATGTATCGTCCATCTGTTGGAAGTGAATACTACATTTTTCATACTTCCCACCCTCTCAACGTTCGATGGGATAGTTGGCCTTGATTTGCTAACGAGCAGACGAGCGCTAAATTAGATTTTAAGAATCAGGAGATAAGAACAGACTGTAGTTCAGAAAAAATGCAGTTTGTAAAATGTGAAAATGTGAATTTCACATAGGTATATGATATTGAGATACCTTCCACAGAGAAGAGCCAATTTGAAAAAGTGTTGAGGAGTTTGAATTGGGTTTTTGCGGATTCTAACGAGTCTCTCCCCTATAATACAACCGTTGTTGCCACTATTCGCACCGAAAGTGGCGACCCAATTTCCTCAAAACTGTACCTATACCCCATGGGTGTTGCTAATTTCGTGAACGAAGAAATCAACGATTTGTTGAAAAAAGGCATAATTAAGCCATCGAGGTCCCCCTATAACAACTCCATTTGGGTTGTCGACAAAAAGGGAACCGACGATCATGGAAACGTAAAGAAACGTCTCTTTAGAAAACTGAATGCAAAAACTATAGATGACAAGTACCCCATTCCCAATGTATCAGTAATAATATCAAACTTTGGAAAAGCGAAATGTTTTACAACGCTAGACCTCAAATCCGGCTTTCATCAAGTACTCCTGTTTAAACGGGACAGGGAGAAAACTGCTTTCTCGGTTGAAAATGAAGGTATGAATTTTGCCGACTTCCCTTTGGTTTAAAAAATGCACCAAGCATTTTTGAAAGGACCATAGATGATGCACTGAGGGAACAGATAGGGAAATCATGTTACGTTTACGTTGATGACGTAATAATCTCCGTCGTCTCATGGGTCTTGCGCAAATTGGTGGAAGCGCACATGAGGATTTCTCGTGAGAAATCGAAGTTTTTCAAAATAGTGTCGAATATTTCGGCTTTGTCGTATTCAACACCGGAATTAAAACGGGCCCTAGTAAGATAGAAGCTATCCGCAATTATGCTCAGCCCAGTACGTTATTCAGTCATCAATCATTTTTAGGACTCGTCAGTTATTATAGGTGTTTCATTAAGAATTTTGCCTCAATAGCAAAACAGCGAGCGCTAACCAGTCCAGAAAGCTAACGTTAAACTTCAACTTAAGGATAAAGTTCAGGCTTTAAGCAAACTTAAAAACGTCCTGATATCAGAGGTCATGCTGCTCTACCCAGATTTTAAGAAGCCTCTTCCTTGGGTTTGGGAGCAGGTTTATCACAAAACGGAAGACCGATCACAATGCTATCTGGAACTCTCAAGAATCTGAGAAACTACCTATATTACGCGAAGAATTTAAACGTATTTACGAATCACCAGCCACTTATATTTTCGGTTTCAGACAGAAACCCAAATGCGAAAATACAACGCTGGACAGCGTTCATTGACGAGCATAATGCCCAAATTTTTTACAACCCTGGCAAGGAAAATTATGTGCCAGATGCGATGTCACGTCAGAATATTCACGCAATTGAACAAAAAACAAGATCTGATCTTGCTACAGTACACAGCGAGGAATCGCTAACTTATACGATTGAGTCAAATGATAAGCCGGTCAACTATTTTGGAAATCAAATCGTTCTAGAAGAGGCTCAATTGGGATCAAGTCAAAACTTTATACTCTTTAAGGAGAAGGTTTGACAAGTAATGCAGTTTACGGACAAGAACATGCTTATTGGTGAGGTGAAACAGATAGTGAATCCAGAAGTTGCTAACGCAATATATTGTTAACTTCAGATACTGGCTTGCATTCAGCATGAATTGGTTAGATGCTTCCCAACAACAAAGTTTTGGTTTTGTAGGAGAATGGTGCCGGATATCATCGACATGTGACCAGAAAGAAATAGTTAATATAGAACATAATCGTGCTCACAGGGCTGCGCAGGAAAACGTAAAGCAAATACTTAGCGATTATTATTTTCCAAAAATGCTAAAAATGGCGAATGAAGTAGTGACAAATTGCAAAATCGGCACAAAAGCCAAGTATGACAGACATCCATGGAGGCAAAACAATCAAATCAGACACCAACACCATTTTATGTTGGAGAAATGCTACATGTCGACATTTTTTAACGGATAGGAAATATTTCTTAACATACTTGGATACGTTTTTAAAGTTCGCAATAGTTCAGCCTATCGCATGGACATAAAAGCTCCATTAATTCAATTGATGAGTTTTTTTTCAAACGCCAGAACAATTTACTGTGACAATGAGCCATCACTGAATTCAGTGACTATCACCTCGATGTTAAAAAATCACTTTGGCATTGACATCATAAACGCACCACTCCACTCCACTCCACAGTATTTCAAATGGCCAAGTCGAACGCTTAACCAACACTCTATCGGAAATAAAAAAGTGCCTCAAATTACAAATAAATTGAAAGCATGGTCGACCTTATGTTATTGGCAACGTTGGAGTATAATCGAACGATTCACTCTGTAATCAATAGAAGACCCGTTGATGTCATCCATGCTATACCTCCGAAGGTAAAGAGTGACATAATTGACAACACTGTAAAAGCCCAGCAGGCACAGTTGGGAAGAAATGATCCAACTAGACAAAACCGTGTCTTTGAAGTGGGCGATAGGGTCCTGGTAAGGCCTAACAGGAGGTTGGGAAATAAATTATCCCCTCTATATACTGAAGAAATAATAGAAGCAGATCTAGGTATCATCGTACTTTTTAAGGGGAAGGTGGTCAATAAGGACAATCTAAAATAGATACTTATGAAACTTATTTTCTTATATTTTTATTTAGGTTTATGTCACTACTACTAATAACGACAGTTACGGCAAGGCTGACCGATTTCACTCACTCGGATTATATCCCAATTGTTGACGGGAAGGTTATAATCTGGGACAATTTTGACTACCTACAGCACTCAGCAAATTTGACAATGTACGTGGAAATTATGACAGACACAAGACCTCTAACGGATAACCTTTTTCTGCAATCACATATGAAGAAAATTTTAGAATCGGACGTAGCACACATAAATACCCTATTGTCAGCTTTGACTGTGCGTCAAAGATATCCAAGAAGTATCAACCTCATATCCACAGCCCTTAAAGCGGTGGCTGGAACCCCTGATTTTGACGATTTCGAGCAGATCAGATTTGGACAGAAACAACTTATAGAAGACCATAACAATCAGATACTTGTCAATACGAGAACACAGGAACAAACCAATAAGCTAAAGGAGAGTGTTAATTACGTGTTGGAAAAAGAAGAGCATCAAAACACGACATTTATATGAAACCCTACTAGCCAGAAATAGAATGGTTATAATAGAGCTGGAAAACCTAATGCTTTTAGTAACACTTGCAAAGATCGGTTTGATTAACCCCGTGATATTGGATGGGGGCAATATTCACCAAGTAATTAATGAGCATTGTTTGCCTTAACCTTTTTTAATACTTCAACGATCGCAAAAAAATATTTGGGCTGTTCAAGTAAAAAGATTTTTCTCGAAAATAAATTGAAGACCGGTTGGTTTCGTATCTAATTCACAAGTGCAGTTTATTCTATATTTAATATGGCCTTAGATTACAGTAAAACTACAGTAAGAAGAATTTCCCAAGCCTTGAAGACGAATACCAAAGAAATTAGAGAATTGACAGGACTTTAACGAAAAATTTGACAAGTAATTCATAAATAATTCATTTAAAAGGAGGAAAGAGAAAAAGGCTTGGGAAACGCGTAAATTGTTGTAGAAGTGCTCCAACATTCCGGTCCCATTGAAGGACCGCAGGTCTTCAATCCACTGGTATCAGGGCCAGTTTATGGATTGGCCTTCTAAATACGCCCGTTGGCGTCTTCACCACGGCCACTCGGACCTTGCCGTCTTTTCCTGGCATCACGGCTTGTGCTCGGCCCGTCATCCACTTCAGGGGAGGCAGATTATCTTCTTGGACGACGACGAGATTGCCTACGACGAGGTCGCTTTCTTTGACTGCCTACTTGGTCTTGATTTGTAGGCTGCGGATGTAATCTTTCGCCCAGGATTTTCAGAACTTCTGCTTGAGACCGCATGTAAGCCGCCATCTCTTCAAGGACGACAGCTTGGCCATTTCTTCGGGAGGCGATTCTTGCGCAGCGCTCGTAGGCCTTCTCTAATTAACAAGTGCGCTGGAATTAATGCTTCGCCGTCACTGGGGTCTGGCCTGAAAGACGCTATGGGCCGAGAGTTCAGAACTGTCTCCACCTCCACTAACACCGTCGTCAGCTCTTCGGCAGTTAGCATGATATCGCCGATGGTTCGCACCAGTAGTCCCTTGGCAGACTTGACTGTGGCCTCCCACAGTCCTCCGAAATGGGACGCACTTGGTGGTGTGAAAATGAAGTCCACCTCCTTGCTGGCAGCGTACGATACCACCCGATCTGTCTGCTCTCGGAACTCGTCGGCTAGGCCACGCAGCTCTTTGCTGGCACCGACAAAGTTTGTTGCGTTGTCGCAGTAAATTTTTTCCGGGTACCCTCTCTGGCCAACGAACCTTTTAAGACACAAAATTAAACAGTTGGAGGTCAAATCTGATACTAATTCTAAATGTACAGTCTTTGACGTAAAACAGACAAAAACTGCCACATACATTTTAATGGGTGGACGCCCTTTTATTTTGAGTGTTACATTAACTGGTCTGCAAAATTCTACACCACATATTTTGAATGGTCGTAGAGCTCTCAGCCTGTCAGCAGGCAAATTTCCCATTATCTGATTCATTAATTTGGGTTTATAATAAAAGCAATGATTACATTTTCGAACTATTCTGCTGCATTCTTATCTTGAGTTTATCAACCAAATTTGTTGGCGCAAAAGAGCTACTAGCCCCTTAGAACCCGCATGGCAGTTTTCCAAATGCGAATTCCGCAGATAAATTGTCACGAAGTGCGTTTTCTTCGGCATTAAAATAGGAAATTTCGCATCATAGGGGTTTGGTGCATTACACAATCGCCCGCCTACCCTGATTAATGAACCGACTTTTTATTCACCTCACATTCATGAATGAATGGATTCAATCTCTGCAAATTTGGCTGCAGTAAATTCGGCTTTGTAAGTTTCCCGATTTCTTCATGAAACTCATGCACATAATTTAAGAAATTAAAATTTAATTTCCTTCGCAGTAGGAGTGATTTGTAAGCATAATACTCGGTTCTTACGCTTCTATGCTTCTATGAATCTCATCAGATATTAAAAGATCCGAAGTAATTTCGAGTAGGACGATTGCCGATTCACTAAATCTACAATCCAATTTGGTTCATTTTCCGCAACGAGAAAAACATTAGTCTTCCGCTTTTTCAGCGCCACTTGCTCATCCGACAACTGTAAATGACGATTAACAGGCCGCTTATTCCTTTCTTGCAGAAAAAAGGAAGGACCTTCAAACCATATGGACTCTTTTAACTCATCAACTTTAAATCCTCTAGAGACAATGTCTGCTGGATTATCTTTCGACGGCACATGCCGCCAAGACACGCCAGATAATTCCTGGATGTCTGCCACCCTATTAGAGACAAATGTAGCGAGCGTTGATGCATGACTTCGAATCCAATGCAGCGTAATTTCGGAATAAGACCAAAAGGTCACACTTTCGATTCTACAAGATATCCTTTCGATACAAGATACCCTTTGATCTTTGACCACAATTTAGCCAGCAAATGAGCAGCGCAAAGTTCAAGCCTTGGTAGAGATTTAGTTTTTACTGGAGCGACACGAGATTTTGCTGTTAACAATCGGGAATAAGTCACGTCAGCAACTCTACTCCTTATTTATATGCTCTAATGGAAGCATCTGAAAAGCCATGTTTTTGACATGTTGACGTGAATATTGCCATCACAAGTCTAGGAATCTCTGTTATACAAATTCTGGCGAGATTCAATTTGATGTCTTCCCAAGAAGTGTTAAGGATCAATGGAATTGACTCATGCCAATCTAATTTTTGAAGCCATAGTTCCTGTAATAGGAGTTTAGCTCTGATGACCAAGGGACTTAACAGCTCCAAAGGATCGAATAACCCGGCAGATACGGAGAGTATAATACGCTTTGTGGCCTTAAGATTCCAAAATGAATCATGTAACCGATATTTGAATACATCGTTGTTAGGGAACCAATATGTCCCAAGGGCCTTAGTATAATCATCATTCATTCGCATAATTTTGCCCATTGTGTCATCGCTAGACTGATAATTTGTGAACAACTTGGTGAGGTTAAAACCAGCAGATGACAATATTTCCGTTACTTCGGAACGAATTTTCTTTAATTCGATAACTGTATCAGCTCCAGTTAGCAAATCATCGACATAGAAATCTCGGCGAACAATCGCAGCTCCAGTTGGAAGAGTTTCCTTAAATAATTCGCTTAAATATAATAAGCACCTTATAGCCAAAAATGGAGCTGATGAAGTCCCATATGTCACTGTGTTCAGCTTATATATTTCAAGATCCTTCAATAGATTTTCACGTCAGAGGATCAATTGAAAATTTCTGTTGTCCTCATAAATCAAGACCTGACGATACATCTTCTCGATATCGGCCATAACAACGTATTTATGCATACGGAAACGTAGCAGCATTAAATACAGCTCGTCCTTTATAGTAGGACCGATCATAAATAAATTGTTTAATGAGAGCTGATTTGATGTTTTGCACGAAGTATCACATACCACACGAAGTTTTGTCGAACAACTTAGTGGTCTTAATACGCACTGATGTGGTATGAAATAGTGAGGACTTTTCGATATGTTATTTTCCGCATGGACATGTGGTCTAGATTAATGTACTCTTTCAAGAGACAAAAATCGTCTAATTGCGGTTTCAAAAGAGAGACCCAATAACTTAGGGTCTTTTTTAAAAGGAAGAGTCACTTTCAACCTTCCATCTTGTAATCTTTGTACAGAATTACAAAACTTTTCCTCACACTGGACATGTTCTATTTTGGGGGAACATTTACCTCCATTGGGATTTCCTCCAATTCCCAGAAACGTATCAAATGGAAGAATTAGTTTTGCCTATTCCGGTTAGACTGAGATTTCTTTCTTCTCCTTCGAGTTGCAATCGCTATGCAAGTTCCTCGGTTATAAAATTTATTTGCGAACCGGAATCCAATAATGCACTTGCCAGAATATATTGGCCTGATCTGTTTTTGATTTTTAATATAGCCGTGACTAAAATCACACTTTCTTCGTTCGACGACGAATAGTTAACGGACACCCTTGAAGTAGAGGGCTGATCTGGGTCAGAACTTAATAAGTTGCTAATAGGCACATTCGCTGTCGTATACATATGAAGTAGCGAATGATGAGAGCGATTGCATACTCTACATTTAGTTGCTTTACATTTGTCACAGTATGTCCCTTTCTTAGACAATTTATGCACGCTGGGACGCCTTTGACAAAGTCAAACCTTTGTTGGACAGGAATGGCAGCGAATGAAGGGCATGCAGAAACGTAATGTTGTGCAGATCTGCAGAAAATACATTTTGCCGACGATCCTTGTTGCGAATCAACCTGACAAGTGAATGATTTGGCGTTTCTTTTCATATTATTGTCAGATCTGCGATTTGAATTGGCGTTACTGACCTTTGGTCTAGCACCAGGAGCCTCTTCAGCCGAAATGTGCTGATATCTTTTATTCAAGGCAGTCTCACAGTCACTCCATAATGGCAGCCTTTCATAGTCGAGCTGTTCATCCCATTTGGTACGAGTGACTGGATCTGCTTTTGACATAACGAGATGAACAATTATGGCATTCGTTATGTTTTTTTCGTCGCCAATTGATAAAGGGGCGTCATAAATTGCCGAAACAGTATCGATCATACTCTTTAAGGCGGCCGATGAAGGATTACCCATCTCACGAAGCCCAAAGAGTTTTCTGATATTATCGAAGAATATCAGACACGGATTATCGTAAACTCTCTTTAAGCTCGCAAGCGCCTTGGCATAATTTTGCTCAGTTATTTGGTATGCTTTCACAGTACCAAGAGCTTCATCTGAGAGAAATGAAATCAAATGATTAAAATTTTCGATATCGGTCAATGTGTGGTCGCTGTTGACAAGATTTTCAAAAAGGCCAATAAAATTCTTGTTTCAGTTTCATGCATGGCAATCTACTCTGACGAGCTGGAAAAGATATCGTAGGGTTGAAAAACTCGCCTTTCGGTTATTGCCCAACTTGGCAAGAAGTAGACTTCTCGTTGAAACGCATGTCTTCTAACTCATCTCTTTTTAATTCGATCGTATTTGTCGAAATGGTTCAATCCTTTATCGATTGTCTTATTCGCTTTGTGTTATTTATTACCGTGATCTTTTGCAAAATTAATGCATTCAAACTGCTTGTTCTTTGTGGTGACGATTGATGTCTGCGTTCACCAGCCATTATAAATTTAATTATTCACGAATTCGGAGCAAAAATGTAAATCTCTACGAATTTAAAAATTTCCCTTATAATTTTCCAATAATTTTCGAAAAGCTTGAAATTGGATAATATTTCCAAATAATACTGATACTTTCCGGAAAATAATGCGGAATGAATTTTCGTTCAAGCAATCGATTTGATTAAAATTCGATTAAAATAAATAGTTTCGATAACTATTCCGGTCTGTGTTTACTTTACCGATAAATCGCACGGTGTGAATGTGTCTTAATTTTTCCGTTCTGTAATTGGTACTGGCACGGCGTTGCCAACTGTTATTTTTGGAATATAAAATATCGAGTACTTCTCAAAAATAACCAATATGATCACTTGTTCGATCTGTCACAGAACTATGAAATGTAAACAAAACACACACAACCACACGCGATAATGGAATTAACAAAAGGTAAGTGAGGTACATTTTAATTAATTTATCAAATTTCACTCTTGTTTTCTTTTTTAAGGATTAAAATAACTCCTCGGATATGACGTCAAGGAGCGGAGAGCAAGATTTTGGACGAAAATACAGTGCGCGATATAGTAATAGTGTCGGATTTGTAAATTTATGTAAATTTAAACAATTTCTTATAGCACATTTTATTTGTTTCACTTCTAGAGCGTAATATATTTCAAAGGAAAAAGCGAATGACTATGTGCAGTTTAATTATGACTTAAATGCAATAAATAAATTTCTTCAGAAAATTTGAAAATTCTTGCACAGAGTTATTTGCTCTTGAATACCTGGTTGTTGTTGTTGTGATGGGATGTCCACTTTCCTGCACAAGATGCCATCACAATTGGGCATTTGTGATATTAAGGGAATCCGATTGATGATGTTTGTGGCAGCAAAGCGGCTACAATTTATTGAGAACAATTTTTTTTTGTTTGATTGTTCACAGATGCTGTTTGATTGCTATCTGTAATTGTTCGTGGTGTCTATTGGCACAATCACTTTTGTTGGTTTTTTTTTCTGTTCTTTTTTTCAAACTGATTGTTTTTAATGTTCAAATAAATGTTTTAATGTTTTTTTTTTATAGATTTTAATCAATAGTTTCAGTTTACTAGTGACTATCGCGACTTGCGCACGAAATATACTTTCAATTATCTTGAACAGTCCCTGCTCGGGCGCCAAAATGTTTGCCTTAATCTTTTTTAAGACTTCAGCGATCGTAAAAAAATATTTGGGCTGTTCAAGTAAAAGATTTTTCTCGAAAATAACTTGAAGATCGGTTGGTTTCGTATCTGATTCACAAGTGCAGTTTATTCTATATTTAATATGGACTTAGATTACAGTAAAACTACAGTAAGAAGAATTTCCAAAGCCTTGAAGACGAATACTAAAGAAAGTAGAGACAGTTGAGAGGACTTTAACGAAAGATTTGACAAGTAATTCATAAATAATTCATTTAAAAGGAGGAAAGAGAAAAAGGCTTGGGAAACGCGAAAATTGTTGTAGAAATGCTCCAACAAGCATGTCACAAACACTACAATACCAAAATTAATTGTCTAGCGTTAAGGTTTTACAAAATTCTAACTTCCTGTATTTTATTATAAGATTTCCTAGACCTAAAGTAGTTTATAAGAAAAATAGCATTTCCTGGTGCCGAATAATGGAACTATGCTGAACATCGAAAACAGCGCATTGGAGTGTGGTAATCAAACAGTTTCAGTTGGGAATTGTAACTATGCCGTCACGACAACATTCTGCAATAAATTGCCAAATCCAACTTGCGCACAACAATTACAGTCTGGAGTTGTTGCGCCCTGCACCACTCGACCCAACCATCTCGAGCCGATAGTTGAGATCGATGACGGTTATTATCATCAACGACAACACGGTTATGGTACAAGAGGAGAACAAACCCACTAAGATGGTTAGTGGCACATATTTGCTCACCTTCGATAATCTGGTTCGAATAAATGCGTCCACCTATACGAGCAGAAACAATGTCGTTAAAAGATTGCCTGGCGTCGTATCAACGAAACTCTTGAATATTACTGACCACTAAACGATGTTGTGCCTGTCGTACCTTCATAGAATGAACACCGAGAACTTGCGCCACATACACAGTATTACAAAAGTTTACATACGGTTAACAAATTTCTGTTTTATTGAAAACAGTATGTTTTTTCTACGTTTTTGCAGAATATTTGTAACATAAATAAGAAATAAGTAATTTTACTTACGGTCTAGTATAATTTTGTTGTTGTTGTATGAGAATAACAGCATAAAACGTAAAACGCGTAAATTTTCATAGTTACATATGTTTGCATACCCCGCTTAAGAATTGATGTACCGTTATTAGCACAAGTGCCAATTTCATGATGATCTGGTTCAAATCATTATTAGAGCTTTTAACATCATAGAAAGTGGTCGTATTTGTAAAACAAACATAATAAAGTCTCGATAGCGCAGTGAAATGGGCAAGGGTAGAGAAATTTCTGAACCAATACGAAAAACAGTCATTAAATTAAGGAATGATGGCAAATCTCTTAACGAAATTGGACAGATATTAAATTTAAAAAAGCCTACAGTCCAAACAATAATAAAAAATTTTAATAAAAATGGAAATTATGAAATTAGGACACGTTCCGGTCGTGCTCGTATTCTCGACGATCGAACAGAACGAACAGTTATTCGCTTTGTCAAAGAAAATCCAAAACAAAGCGCAGCCGAAATAAATCGCAAATTGAAGACTGTTCTGGGAGTAACTGCTTCCGATCAAACTGTTCGCAGAACCATCAAGAGGAATGGGTACAACAGCAGAGTTGCAAGAAAAAAACCACTCCTCAGGGCTGTGAACATTCAAAAACGCTTGGAGTACGCACAAAATTACGAAAACGTTCACATAAATGATCCTACTTTTTGGGAAAGAGTAATATTCACCGATGAATGTAAATTTATGGTTTTTGGAGGTGATGGTCGGGCTAAAGTTTGGCGAAAGCCGAATACGGAGTTATTACCCCAGAATGTTAACTCCACAGTGAAACATGGAGGCGGGTCAGTCATGGTCTGGGGATGTATGGCTGCAAATGGAGTTGGAAAACTAAGATTCATCGACGGAATTATGGATAAGACCATGTATGTCGGTATTTTAAAGGACAGCTATCTCCCTAGTATTGAAATGTTGGATCTGGAAGGAAAATCTATATTTTTGCAGGATAACGATCCGAAGCATTCTTCGAAGATTGTGAAGGAATTTCTTCTCTATAAAGTCAAACACAAACTGGAGCATCCCCCACAATCTCCTGACCTAAATGTTATTGAGCATTTATGGGATGTTTTAAAACGAGGTGTGAAAAAACGTCACATAACATCAATTCCATCTCTGAAGGAAGCGTTGAAGGACGAGTGGAGCAAAATTACACCTGAGACAACCAAAAAATTGGCATTATCCATGCCATCTCGATTATCAGCTGTAATAAAAGCCAAAGGAGGTCATACAAGTTACTAATTAATGTTTTTTCACTACATTTAATGACCGTATGTAAACTTATGTAAATTTGCATAAAACCAAAAAAATAATTTTTTTATGTTATTTAATATATATCCATGAAGAAATAATATTTTTGAGTTTATTTTTTTTAATAAAATGCGATAAAAAAATAATAAATATCATTGTAGCATTTTATATTAATATTTCGCTAAAAAGACTAAAATATATAGGGGTATGTAAACTTTTGTAATACTGTGTAGGAGAAATAAAAGCAACCATGATCACAAATCCAGTGTTGTCTGGTGCTGTAACACTCATCATCGTAGCCATGTATTACATTGGCCTCAAACTCCCAAAGCGCTTTACGAATAAACGCAGAAATCGGGACATCCAAGCAGTCATCGAGAGCTTAGGAAGGACCGTGGACGGCCCTCATTTAAGCAAGGGAGGAGTTAGCACGAGCAAAACATAATTACAAACGGAAACTTATACCGAACAGTAAGTGCTATTACAGCCGCTGACAAGAGGGAATTCACACGACTTTGCTGCCAAAATCAAGGAAACAGTTGGCGTAAGTGCATACATATTTATTTTCAAAGCAACACACTTGCAACGCTTGAGACTTAAATATAAACCACCGCTAGACAATGGAATGGAATTATATTTTCCGACGAAAAAAAAATTTAATTTAGAGGGTAATTATTACTTTCACGATCTTTGAAAAGAGGAGCACCTACTCAATCGATTACATAGCCGGGAAATTGGAGTTATTGTATGAGGTGCGATCTCTTATTATGGCACAATAGAGCTCCAGTTTCTCTCTGCAAAAATAAATGCGACTTCATACAAAGCCGTTCTGGGAAAAGCTTTTCTTGAAGCTAAAAACGTTTCCAGCATGACAACGCGACAATCCACACAGCAAGAGTCGTCAAATAATGGATTGAAAGCCGGTATTTCGCTGGACCTAATCAAAAAACTGTGTGAATCTTTACCGAACAGAATATATGTATGAATGTATTCTCAACCAGAGCGTAAGCATCCACTACTAAATTTTACTTAAAATACTCCTTTTTAAATTAGATGTAAGCAAATAATAATGCCATTAATTTAGAATTAATGTTTTCGTGTATAATCTATTCAAATTCAAACCAAAAACTGAAATTGAATTTCTGACTTTTTTTGTTTAATGTTTTAGTACTTAATTCATTAAAATGAAAGAAAATTTATATTGTAGAATTACGGCAAATACGTGAAATATGATTTATAAAAGCAGAACCAGTTCGTTATAATTATTATTTTAGAAAAAAATCTAGCTTAGAAAAATATTTCAAGGGGGGCTAATCGAGGGAGCGGCACTGTATTTGCGCTCTGGCTGAACTTGGATCAAGAAATTGTCAAATTTATTTTTTCATTTTATTTTTATTAAAATTTGCTAAATTATAAATTCATTATGGTCTTATCGGAAAATAATATGCTGTTGTTTTTCATCGCAATTAGGTCCGTCTTGTAACGTTGTCATTTTTTAATCCCGCTGTAATAGGCACTTTTGCTGAAAACTCCTGCTATAAAAACCCAATATGACGCAGCCATCTGAGAGCATTACTGGCTGGGATACATGACTTAGGTAAATTCTGACCTTTGTGTACCAAAGGTCAAAAGGTCTTCTGGATTTCAACATCGAAAATGGACTTTAAACATTCAAGCTCTTCTGAACGAGTTGTCACGAAAACATTAGAATTACGCTGGAATGCTTTATATTTCAAGCTTACTTCCACCCTGTTACATCGGTCGTTATTAAGCGCAATATCCTGTCGGAGATTGCTAAGTTTTTTGATCCCGCTGGTTGGCTGGCTCAGAAAATTGTCGTTGCTAACATAATTACTTGACTTGCTTTCGCTTGTGACAACGTTGAAATCGAACGAATCACGACCCTCCGTTAGGTTGGTTGCAACCCTGAACATACATCCGAGTTTCACGCCTACTGTGATGCTTCTGAAAGAGCATATTGACCACATACATACAAAAATCAAAAGGGCGCCAATTGAGGTGTAAACAGTGCCGGCTTAGAGCTATGCGGTGTAGTGGTTCTAGCTAAGCTCGTATCTGACCACAATGGAAGCATTCTATTGGACTGACTCAACAACAGTCCTATAATGGTTTCAAAAACCCCCTTGTCACTAGCCCACTTTTATAGTAAATAGAATTACGTCAATAGCTGAAAAAGTTCATACTGATAACTGGTTCCACATGATAACGATGCTGACATCGCAGTCGTGAGATTCTCGCACGCGATTTGGTGTCAAATAATCTGTGCTGGAAAGGTCTACATTGATTCTTACAATTCCCTGAAAAATACCCTATTCAGTCATTTCGAACTGTGGATAACTAGTAAAGTTAAAACCTATTTGATGCAAGTGTCTCTTTTTGAAGACATTTTTAATCGCTTTTCGAGCTCTAAGGGCAAGGTCATACGTTTTTCGTTTATATTTTTTATATTTTTGTCTTCATCCAAAATTCAAAGCATTATATTTATATTTTTCTTTAGATTGAAAACAAGATGAGAAAAACTTCGTAAAGAATCGTCTAGTTGTGTTATGCCAAAGGACAACTTTTCCCGAGTACGCCCTTTTGGAACGTAAAGAGTTTATTCCTCGCTAAAGTCCGCTAATACCGTTTAACACGTTTATTGATTATCGGGGAGTTATGAGAATAAATGCTACTGAGAACGATTCCTCAATCCACCTTGAGGTCATTAATGACTTGTCTACGAATTCTAAATGTTTTCTGACAACATTTTAGGACGAGCCCAGACCCAATTTTTGCCCGATGTGAAGCGTAATCTCACCTCAAGCAATGCCTTTTATTTATTGGAATGACCCTTTATACCCCTATAAGCTCCACATATGATTGATCTTTAGGAAGCCGGTGTGAAGGGTAAAAAACAAAATTACTTGAAAAAGATCTCACATGCTCAGAAATTTACATTTGAAAATTTTCACTATATTTGCCAAAATACAAGCTGGTACTTTTTAGCCCCATGCCAGATAATTCTAGTGATTTTAGCCCTTTAACTCCTGGTCATTTTCTAATAGGAAGCGCTTTGTTATATCCATCCGAACCCAATCTTTATATGTTACGTAGACATAACTTAAAGTCCTTCTTCTAAAGATAGAAGAATGAATATTCAGTTACTTAATTAACCCAAAAAGATTTAGCTACCATGACATTACAGTTGTTCGGCAAGATAATGTGCAAATGAATAGAGATATACGAGTATCCTGGTTCAGACTCCAAAGTGTGTGTAGCCGATATGCGGGCATCTAACTGCTTACTCACCCGTCCTATTGTGCTTCTTAATCCTGCATAATTAATACATTCTGTGCCCTCTTGTTCCTTCTTTTTCTCTCTCTGTTTTTCGCTTCCAATATGTCCTCAGAAAAATGTCTGCGCAATGGGAAAAATCTGCACAGAAACAACAGCGGCAACAGCCCCAGCCACAGTCAATTGCAGTATCAGTACAACAAAAACCCCCGCCACAGCAATGGTAACGCAGTGAAAATGGAAGCGGAAAACGAGGCTAAAGTCCAACGATAGTACGATTCCGTTTTTACTATCCTGTGTAACACGAGTATGTATTGTGACCTTCTCCTAGACCAGTTTGTCTTTTGATTCCTTTGTATTGCGCTCGTACAAATGGCTTTTAAACTATATTTTCAGATAGCAAAAAATGAATTGTTAGCGCTAAGAATACAAGGCTGGATTGTAAAATTAATTAAAAAAGCCGTGTACAACCAAAAGGTGCGTTTTTTTTTCAATAAAACCTCCCGTAAAACCCCAAAAAAATTATTATTTTGGTAATTATGCCCCGCAACCCAACAATCTATACAGAGTGAAATAAAAAGTTTGAAACAAACTATGATTAAATCCGAAGATTATCACGTAAATATATCTTTTAACCTGTGTCTGACAATAATAGACGGCAAAGTGATCAATGCCGTGAAAAGCACAACTTCGACATGGAAATGTTCCATGTGCAGTCAAAAGAAATCACAGTTTTTAAATCTTTCTGAAGGACTGTTAATCAGCAAGGATTCATTTAAATTTGGAGTATCCAATATGTGGATACTAAATGCAAGAATACGGTATTTTGGAATGATTCTTCATATTGCATATAATTCAAAATACAAACAGAATCATTATATATATTCAATAACACTTAAGGTATTAACAATTTATAAAGTGCTTTTCAGGCACGGAAATACAACTGGTAGCAACACAACTTGAAGATTCATAGGGAACTTTGAAACAAGGGATATTTGGAGCATACTCTGGTGATATTCCGAAAATTCCTTTAGAGTTGCATCCCTGGAAAGATATGGCCCCAACAGTACATGACGTTCTTTGGCAAAGAAAAATTTTATTGAAAGAAATAATTTTCCACAAGGTAAAAATCTTAAGAAGGAAGAAATCAGGATTTTAGGCATATTCAGCAAAGTAACACGATTCTAAGGAATCACAAAATAATTTTTAATACAGTCTTTCGAACCATGCTATAAACACAAAACGCAATAACTTTTTGGCAGGTTACTATTTAGATATACTAAAATGAATGCATGAGGATTTTAATGGTGCAGTGGCACAATGACTTGCAGTCTTTCATTTCCACCCAAAGGAAATTTAGGTGGGACATTGGCGGCACTCCCCTGAGTAGATGGACCATTATGAGGTGGGTAAACATGTTTGCCGAATCTGTAAGCAACGCACGAAGACCGTACTACCAAGATCACTATGTTCGGGTTCAAGACACAATCGCGCCTGTAGCATCGTCAGTGCAGGCAAATCCAAGCGCTACGGTCTTTACAACGGATAATTCATGACGACTTATACTTATTCCCGTACAAAGTCCAAATTATAGCAAGTTAAACCCTCTGGATTTGCTTATTCGTCTGGAAGTTTGCCAAAAAATAGTTAAAATGGCCGAAGAAGACAACACCTTGATAAATTGCTTGTTTATATCTGACGATCTAACCGGCAATGTAAAGAAGCAAAATTGCCGTATATGAGGTGAATATAATCTAGAAAGACTCCATGAGACGGAAATGCACCCAGTACGAGCCACTGTGTGTTTCATCAAGGTGCATTATGGAGCCATACTTTTTTGAAGAAAACGGTGTAACAGTAATTGTCAATGAGGATCGTTATTTAAAGATATTGAAGGAGTTTTTTTCACCCAGAACTGCACCGAAGACGTATCCGCTGCAACAGCATTTGGTTCCAGCAAGATGGTGCAACTGCATACGTAGCGAAGCTGGTTACGACTGAGATCCAATGAAAATTCCCAAACAAATTAATATCCAGAAACTCCACTTCCCGATGGCCCCCAAGGTTACATGTTTTAATGGGGTTATATCAAGCAAGAGGTGCACGAAACGAAATCAAGCAATTTTACAATTAAATCAATAATTGAGCCGATCCCGACTTCAACCCTTCGGGCTGCGTGAATGAATATGGGTCACTTATGGTCTATCATTTTCAAAATAAGTTATTTATACAAAATAAAATTGAATTTTCTATACAATAAAAAAAATAAATTAAATATGTTGATTAAAGAAGTTATTTTAATTTCCTATTATAGCTCAATTGGTGCGCCACCCTGTTAAGAAATAAATGGATAATATATAGAAACTAGACATACATACGACAAAAACGAATTTCGGGACTTATGGGATACACTTGACGCAACTAGCTTTAAAAATATTTTACAAACAAAAAAATATTTTATACATTTATACAACTAGTTTTGAGGATAATATTCTCCAACAACAAACATAACGGAATAATGTGGAGTATGGTAGAAAAGTATTTTTTTTTCATTCAGAACATATAGAAATATGCGGAAAAGCAAAGCCCAGAGTTAGGTAATATACAGTTTCTACAAAATGGAAACGGCAATAAAATTTTTATTAATGCACTCAGAGTAGTGAAATTTTGCTATAGGGTAGCCTAACTATAGGTAATATAAAGCAATAACACATTTTTACATTTTCCTGAAAAGAAACAAACACAAATGGGATTTTTTACAAATTTTTAACCATTTATTACTCTACAATGCCTTAGATTTATTTTAACCATACCTTTTGTATTTATTTTTTAATCTATTTTTTAAATATGCACGTTCTATTGCGCCACCTTGTATATGTTTTAACCCGTTCCGAAAACGCGAAGACGGCCATAACACTCAGGCTTTATAAAAATTTGTATAATCAATACAAATAAGGTGAGAAGAGATGGACTTGTTAAGAAAAACTCTGTTATAATTGTACATGCAGCTATAATGGTTTTTATTTTAACCGGTTCCTCGCTTTGGTGATTATTGTCTCCAAAATATGAACGCCAAAATCGAGTTGAATAGTAGAGTAACTCAAAAAAAAAATGTTTAGCCAATTACCGTACGATTGTAGATTAATAAAAACGATCCCAAAAATGCTGAAATAGTTTTTTGCCTCGCTCCCAAATCCCGCCCTTTTTGTACACAGCGTCGCTGAAATGAGGTTCGATTGCAACGTTTCGCATATCGTTGTTTCTGGTTTTAAATGAGTTACATTACGTTGTTTAGTCATTTTAGACTTCGAGCTTAAATTATTCAAATGTTCAATTTTTTTAAGAATATAAAGACCCTAACATCCTATAAAACTTTCGGGTTAAAAGTACAGAATTTTATTCATAAATGAGGAAGTTATTTATGCATACAAAATCAAAAGTTAAATTCAACTATTTACATCTATATTCGCTAAAACTATTTGAATAAGTTTTGGTCCTATGGTGGCGGTGAATTGATAGTGAAATCAACTATTTGTTTATATTACATACCTATACATGTTTTACCCAAACAATTTTGATCACTTTTTCTTAATTGCAAATTAAAGAAATATCCAAATACTGGCTTTTGTCCTTACTAATAATAACATATTGGTATCATTATATATGAATGGCATAGGACAGTTTTCTAAAAACGTATTATACATATCCACTGTTATAACTAGTTTCCATTTTTTTGTGACACAATTCAAAAAAAACAAAAAAAAGAAAAAAACGAACGACAAATATGCCGCGCTTTTGCTTTCAAGCACCTGATGATGGGAAATAATACATCGAGTTGTGTTAAACTTCACGTTTATTGTGTCTTAAATCTGTGTTATCTAAATATACCAGACTTTGTGTGTAGCTTAGGAAGAAATAATAAATGTAAAGTAATCAAGAAAAAGACAACCCTAGATCTAGACTGCGTTGTACTCGAATTTTGAGTGTTTATATGTAGTTCCGCTATTGTGTATTAATATAACACACATCTCAGTTACTCATCTAAGTTGTTAAGCATTCTTGAAACTTGAACTGCTTATCCGATAGATCTCGTCTACGCACCATCTACGATCAGATAAATTAAGGTTAACTTTTGCCGAGTGTCATTTTCGCCGGAGATGAGAGCTATCAATTACAACTAATCTAGAAACCATCCCATGCTTCCAAACATTTATTTATTATATTACCGAAACTTTTGAAACATTCAAATTTCTACATTAATCAAATAGATTTTCTTATAAATTGCGTTATCACTGCGAAAAAGTTTCATGAAAAATTTGCAATGTGTTAATGAAAAACATTCTTCATTGGGTGCTTCATAGCTACGACATCATAGACTTAGTGGATTCATTCATTATTTTTGAGAAACCTTTAATTCTGCGGAAAAAACTTCATTATTTGTATAATAATTTTCATTAACGATTTGATAATCAGTTTTTTAATGATTTTATAATTTTTTAAATAATACCAACGATCGTTTCTGTAGATGAAGTTGTGAAGTTATGTTGTGTGTAATTGTCAAAACTCATACTTGCGTCGGGACTACTATAAATTTTATGCGTATTGATTCTTTAAATTCTGCTATAAACTCTTTAGTTATATAGCATAATATAAAATAAATTCAAAAAAATATATGTGGGTGTATGCATGCGTATTGGTTCACATTTTTCGTTGTTTTGTTTTATGACAAAAATTGTGTGTCATGTGACGTTGAGAAAACATTTGCCAGTATCTATCAAAACATATATAGAAATAAAATAAAATTTGTATACATACATATGTATGTCAAATTTTCATCTCGTCTTGAAATACTTACATGGCAAAATTGATTTCACGACAAAAAATTTTTCGCTCAATTTTATCACTGAATAGAATATCCCTTTTGAAAGGCATACAGTGTGCCGAACATTTCTTTTAAATGCTTTCTTAAATTCCATTCATTCCAATACTCACTTTACTAACGAAAATGATATAGATTTAGGGCGATATTAAAAGTTTGAAGGACGTTTTCACCATGACACTACACGAATAACTTTTACAACTATTGACTGCCTTTCTCAATTTTTGAACATTTAGAACCCCGAAAACTGAGTTCAAAGTATACTAAACTCTGTAGAGAAATAAACTACTTTACGATTCAGAAGAAGATGCTGTAAATACTCATCGTAATGTTTCACTACTTTTTTTCTTTAATTTGCAATCTATTCACAAGTAAACATTAAGCAAATTATCTACTATGTATATTAAAAAAATTACTGTGCTGTAAGCTCTGTTAAGTCCAACAGGTCTTTTCATTATCATTATTTCATGGTTATAATCAAACTTCTAGCCAAGAAATTGTGACGAAGACAGCCTAATTATGTAGTTAGCAATTAATCTAACCTCACTTCAGATTTAAGAGACACCAAGGCTCCTAAGTGTTATAATCGTTGTCAAATCATAGGGAATTAGCCGAGAAACCATAGTTTTATATCTCCGGAGAAATTCAATATTGGAATTGCTGACAGTTCTCTACAGATAAATGCCATATACCCATACAGGCTGCGATATTGCTTTATATACTAGAACTTTGTTTTCCCAGCAGGTTGGGATTTAGGCCCAAGAAAGGAAACGTTTTTTCCGGCAGAATGGTAATAATCTTTGAGTGGGTAAGATCACAATGACGAGATCTTTTAAATTTTATATATATTTTTTTAATCTTTTGGGCTCTAAAAAGTTTTCTTGGTAGCACATTTAACGCGAGACGTTTATAAGGTTCTCGATGAAATTGGCCTAAATGTTCCCTCAAGATGATTTTTGAAAGCAGAGGCTTTGTTTTGTCTGATCTGAACCACACACTTTTTTTTTATGGTTGTTAGAGATATTTAGCAGTTCTAAAAAGATTATTGATTATAAATTGAGGCTTGAAACCTTTCAGCACTGTTTAATAGATACATAAATTAAAATACATAAATTAATTTACATTAATAAAGCCGCAAAAAATTTCTTTTAAAAAGATGTTTGAAATAAGAAACGCACTTTTACATATGTTATTGCATATTAAAGAAATAAATCCCCCAATTTCCTTTGTGGAAAAAAGAGTTGGATATATCAACATGACTTAATTCCTTAGTAACTATATTCTCAACTTGTTAGGTTCACATTCAGACACACATTGAATTTAGAACTTTTACCACAAGCATAGGTGTGACAGCACAAAATATGGAAAATTTTAATTTTACAGCAAGCATTACGTCTTTTGACTTGAAAATGTTTGGAAACAATAAGTATAACCGTTCGGTTAACATGTGACTTCAATCGCTAAAATTTAACTTATATACATATGTCAGACGGTATTATGTGCCATCATTATTTCAAACTACTTCTCATCTTGCGATATAATTTGGGAACACGCCGTCTGCTCAACTTTTCCACAACGGAGCATTTCTCTAAAAATCACTGAATAAATTAATTACAACCAAGCCTTAAGAAAAGATAATGCCAAACAAACAGGATTCGTACAATAATTTGTCTCTAACAGTACCCCAATTTTTCATAAAGTGGATAATTCAAGCCTTGATGACATTATGCAGGTATATACAGTGTCTAATTTTCGAAGCAGCGATATTCCCGAAAAAGTGATATTTGTTTCGAAATTATTTCCGTGATATCACTAATAAAAGACGACATAAAAAACAATAACAATAAACTATTAGTAAGAGCAAAATTTAACCAAATTTATCCTTACTCCTAATTGATTTATTTATTATTGATTACTGATTTATTTATTTATTCATCTTGCTAATATATATGTACAGACTGCCGCACAAAATTAAATTAAGAATACGAAGAATATTAAGAATATTGAAATTTATTGACATAAGCTTAGTCAATTTGAAATGTTTCTAAATTAAAATTCAATAATGGAGGAAAAGTATTAAAAAGTATCCAGCATATTCTAACTGATTCATATGTCCAGGAAAATCTTCTTAAAACAAATGGCCAAGACGTAAACATAGTTGTGGAGAACGTTATTTTACAGAGTTTGATAATTCCTCACTATTTACGAGTATTTCGGTTGTTAGTATTTTATATTACTGAAGAACGGTATCTACGATCACTTTAAGATTGTAGGTCTAAATGCTTACGTTTATTTTCGTATTTGAATGATTCAATTTATTTATTTATTTATTTTTTAATATACAGAATAAATTGTGAATTTTTTCAACTCCATTTTAATGCAAAAAATATTCAAAATTAAAAAACTATTTTTGTAATTGCAAAAATTGTAATTAAAAATATGTAATCGAATACATCATAACTTAAAAACTTAAGTTGTCTGGAGAAGAAATTTAGCTTCAAACTCCACAACAATGTTTTTGTATGTAGTTTTACTGTACAAACCAGTAAAAATGTCTAATTACGATAAGAGAACAGAAAATTATAATTAAAGAGGAGAAAAATTATAATTATTTAATTAGAATTATGTGGAAAGATCAGTGAAAACTGATGGCTGCAAAAAACGAAGAAAAAACCTTAACTAACTCTCTGTACTGGGAGGTCATAACGCCAATTAACCCCGATTTTTAACTTTCATGTGAATCAAACTTTATGCGACTCATCTCCTTTGTCAATTCTTTCATATTAGCATCATAGAGTTGAAAAGAAATATTCGCCTTTCAATATATAAATTGTTTAGATGCCTTTGCTTTGCGATAATTTTTGTCTCTATTCTATTTTTCAATTACATTGAAAGCAGATATTTGTATTCGTCTTTCAATAAATAAATTGTTTAGATGCCTTTGCTTTACGCGAAACACGTATATATATATTCGGAACAATAGTACGAGTATATAGTAAATATTGTCTACAATATATAGAATATATATATAT
>JAHXMU010000790.1:107266-139505 GCA_019455685.1 Philornis downsi | reverse complement strand
AATATTATATATATATATATATAATATATATATATTTATATATATAAATATAATATATATATATATTATATATATAAATATAATATATATATATATATAATATATATATAATATTTATATATATTATCGAGTATGCTCCGAAAGAAATTTTTGTGTCCAGACTTCCAAACGTCAATACAAAAAAGATTAATGAATTATTAGAACATGGAAATACAAGCTTCGGAATCAAAACTTACATATGTAGAAGCGCAAAGAATTCGCGAAAAAATGTGCAAAAATACCAAACTGACGTAGTTGGAGAAATTAATGTTGAAGATAATTAAAGAAAAAGTTGCGAAGGAATGAAGGTAGTGCACAGCAAGAAATTTAAATTTTCAAATATCCGCACATGTTCCTACAAGTTCTTTAACGATTACTTTCAAAAGCTGAATGGATGACATAATTACTGTAGCTCACTTTTAAAAGTTATAAGACGTTTCATACTATTTTTTAATGCTTAATTAAGGAGAATTATTTACTCCAGACGTAGCCTAATTGCTTTTGCTATTACCTTATGGTGAACAGTGTTTTTTGATAGGATTGAACCATCTAAACCATTAGTACAAAAGATAAATTCATAACACGAGTTATGAAACAAAACTGATAACATTTTCATCGGTACTAGATATCGTATTGAATGTCTAAATATGATTATTCCCAAAAGGCTATGTTATTTCGTTTAAATTAAAGTTACCTAATACAATATGATATTTATTATTAGAACATAAATTTATAATATATAATATTCAATGTTTTCTAAACGATTTTGATAAATCTCATGACTACTATTTTGTAGTATGTATAATACGATACAATAATAAAAATACAAACATTTTAAAATCATTGGAAAATGTAACTTCAACATATAACTGTCGCAGAACACCTTGCATCGCTACCAGAACACAACCTACAAGTAATTTTATCAGCGCATTTGTGGGAAACTCAAATACGACGGTATACAATTATAATAAGAATCAGCTACTGCCCAACACAATTATTGCGAACACGGTTACGATGAGCTAAGCTTATAAGCTCTAGACAAATTTCATTGACTTCTTTTAAACAATGATAATTTCGGGAGCTTTGTTGATGGAAAGGGATAATATCAGTTTGGTTTAAATTCACGAGATACAATTTAAATAGGTTTTTTGGTTTGAGATTTTGTGGTTTGCTTTTTTAGTAGGAGAAATGCCGCTTAACACAATTTTTTATTCATTTTGGCACCAAAGTGGTTCATTAAAGCGAATAAAAGTTTTGAAGTACATTGAAAAGTTTTTTTTTTTTTTTGATCCCTTGAAATATTCACTAAATTTTCATTCGCAGAATTAAGTCTACTGAACATCTGTTTCATGATATATTGCACTGCATTTAATGTAATTGAATGAATGACATGAAGCTAGGAATATGTTGATTAAATAATGCGTTTTTTGCAAGAGGTAAAGAAAGGATGTAGGTATGCAGTCGATATTTTTGGTAACATTGTAAAAAATCGACCGGATAATCGTGTTGTCTCTGATAACAACCATATCAGTTTCCGAATTAAACGCACACGTTGCTGAATTCATAACTTTTATTCAATTTCACCAAATTCAATATATCTCAGCAAACATTTTGTAAACTTAGATTTACGAATGATACAAATTGACCTATTTAGCAAAAAACAGGTATTCATATATGTATATAACTTAAAAAAAAAGACGGCAGAGTATTTTCAATGAGAACCTTTTGGCTGCCTTCATACTTTTGCATAAACATTTAAGTCTGTCACCTGACTGAAATTTCTGTACTGGTTGATACACAATAAGCTCCCTTACAAAACAAAAAAGCAGAAAAAGACATGAACAACACCCAATATGCATATGTTATTAGCGTGCTCTCCTCTCGTCGGTAAGTCCTGCAAATTTTGACTAAACTCACAAAAATTTCGGCTATGGTATCAACACTTTGCGCAAAATACAGGGTTGCACACCAATTGCACTACAAAGAGAAATTCACATAACCTTTTTCTAATCAATACACTTCAATTAATATTTTTATTGCAAAAAAAAAAAATTCAATTTTATTTTATGTAACTAATATATACATATATATAACTTTGAAGATGATAGACCGTAAATGACCTCCATGTTCCATGCTCAACCTCCATATGCGACACCTGATCCGAAAATTATTATTTATTTTTGATCGCTTCAATTATTATTTTAATGGACTGCTTCAATTCAGTCAAATTCCTTGGTTTCGTTTTGTACAACTTGACGTGCAGTCTAGCTCCATCTTGCTGGAACCAAATGCTGTTGAAACGGATACGTCAATTGTGCTGTTCTGAATAAAAAAACTGTTTCAACACCTTTAAATAACGGTCCCCATTGACATTGACATTGTGTTTGTAGCACGATTCGTGCGCCACACTGTATTTAGAGCATTTCAAACACGACTTTTATGTGCTTTATGTTACGGAGAACAACATTACAACCAATTATTCATGGGGCCTACCTAGCTTAAAATGCAGTCAAACCTTTTCTCGTTTAAATCTTTTAACAAATCTCTAACGGAAAACATTTAAGTTTATATTAAAAAACGCAATTTTAAAAATGAAGAAACACTGGCCGCGTTTATAGGTAAGCATACATATATATGTCTAGTTTCTATGATTCAGACTTCAATAACAGTTGACGATTGTTTGTGTACAACTATGCCATTTGATTTATTTGCGTGTAATTACAAATAAAACAAAAAGAATATTCTTTTTCAGCGCACTCAACATTTTCAAGAAACTACTCAATAGTTTACGAAAAATATACCACAGATTGATTTGTTCGAATAGAAATACGAGTGTGGGCAATATTTTAACGTTTAATCACAAAATGGTTAAAAAACAGAGATATCCGTTTAGTGGCTTCAAAACCGCCGGTCTGGCAAGGCTGTCAGCTGTTTGCCATTTACGAATTACATTACATTTTTCGGTTTAACAAGCGAAAAACGCCTAAAAATTGCCCTGATTCAAATGTGGGCAATTTTCATCCATTACGGGCTGATTACACTGTGGAACATTTTTGGGGTTTTTGTCTGGAGGGTGGGTCAGGGTGATGGTACTAGGTCAGTATAGTAAAATCCTCAAAGGGTTTCGCGTTCGTATGTGTCAGTTTTTTTTTTATGACCTTTTACATTTTCTCAGAATTAAAAAAAAAAGTAATAAACAAAAGGTTATTTGATTTTTATGGTTGCTGTAAAAAACTGAAAAACGGTCATAAATGTGCGCGGACAATTAAATTATTTGGGTTTTTTCTGTTGGCTACCTGCATGATTTTTTTACACAAATTACACCCACATTCATGTGTGGTCATGTTTTAGAACGTCAGTAAAATATTGAAAAATACGTAGTATAAATAGGTGTTCATTGTTCGATTTTTGTCATTCATTTTGTCATAGAATATGGAACTGTGCAAGCCAGATATACCTATAAATAGCTTTTGCTACTGCTGTGGCCAATATGTCTCAACACATAAAAAAAGGGCAAATTTCAGTACTGATTTTGTTCAAATATACGAGATGTACTTCAACCAAAATGTTATAGTGAACAAAAATTGGGTGCCAAATACAGTGTGTAAAAGCTGCTACAACCGTCTATGGATTGGAAAAATAGAAGACGTGAAAGTATGCCATTTGGTATCCCAATGACTTGGACTAATCCTGGCGAAGATCACAATCCATTGAATTGCTATGCATGTGCGAATAAAGGAGCCGCAAAAAGGATAAGAAAATCGTATAATTACGTTGGTGTTGCAAGTGCCGCAACACCATTGCCTCATTCGGACCACATTCCTGTGCCAAAAGCTTCTAGCCCAGATATTTTATCTTCTTTGACTGCTCCGACATATGATTTACGTGATGATCCCCCATATGAGCCATCAGTATCCCATGAGCCAATTTTAATAAATCAAAATAAGCTTGGTTCAATTGTTGCCAAATTGGAATTAACACAGCATAAATCGGAAGAGCTGACTTTGTTTTTGAAACCAAACAATTTGCTGGCACCCGGTGTGAAAGTCACAGCTTATCGAAGTCGTTAGGCAACACTCCAAAGTTTATTCCTTGTGAATGATGGAAAAACTTCTGCATATTGCCCGGATGTAGGAAAATTGATGGACGCAATGGAAATAAAATATGAAGCAGATGACTGGAGATTATTTGTTGACAGTTCAAAATTCAGCTTGAAGGCAGTTTTACTGCATAAGACCAATAAAAAACCTTCAGTTCCAATCGCCTATAGTACAGAAACGAAAGAAACATATGATGCACTGGAAAATATTTTGAAAATGGTTAACTACGCCAAACATAGGTATATGCGCCACCTATGTTTGGCGTAGCTGCGATTTAAAAGTTGTAGCTATGCTTTGCGGTCTTCAAAGCGGCTATATAAAATTTATGTGCTTTTTGTGCGATTGGGACACACGATTTTCCGGTGACCAATATGCATACCACGGATGGAAACTCAGAGAGCACAGCAGGTTACAAACGGCCAATACTATTCGTGAGCCTCTAGTACCGAAGGAGAAGATATCGCTGCCTCCACTGCATATTAAACTTGGAATTGTTAAGAATTTCATCAAAACTATCGCCAAAAGAGATGAAGTTTTCTTGTGTTTGAAACTAATTTACCCGAGACTCAGCGAAAGTAAAATTAAAGAAGGTAAGTTATAATATCACATTCATTTCCCATGATTTTCCATCTTTACAAATTCATTTTTTCCAATCAGGCGTACTAAATGGTCCAGATATACGAAAGCTGATTAAAAGTCACGCATTCAACAATATTTTGATTGACGCTGAATTGGATGCATGGCAGGCAATCAAAGAAGTAATAGAAGGCTTGTTGGGAAAGCATCGTTCTACCAACTACGATGTTTCTGTCGCAAGGATGTTAAGATCGTTCTCAAAAATTGGTGTCCACATGTCCTTGAAAATCCATTATTTACATCATCATCTGGACTACTTCAGCAAACAATTGGCTACCGAATCTGATGAACAAGGCGAACGCTATCATCAAGTTGCTATGCCATTTGAAATGAGGTAATACTGATTTTTTATTTTTACAAACTCATTTTAATAAAACAAAAACTTACAGATATAGAGGCAAAAAGTCGCCGAGTGCAATAATTGCGGAAATTTGCTGGTAGAGTAAGCTTGTGTGGCAAGACAAGGATGATCCTGATGATAAAGAATTTTCAGGAGGTGCAGAAGGGCCAGCAGTGGAGTCACACATTGACATTATGTGTGGTTCAGAAACTGATGACAGCGACGAATGCGATGCCATTTATTTAAAATAAATAAAAATAAATAAATAAAATAAAAATAAAAAATTATAAAAATGTTTACTTTATTTTTTTAGTAGTTTATGGCCAGAAGTCTGGAGTTATTGGGGAAAATTTATAAAAAAACGCGATAAATGACACTTTTTTGAATAAAAACAAATATCAATATTCTTGTCAAACTGGGATACCTTCACTTAATTGTAACTAAAAGCAGAACGCGTTAATCGATTTCTATGATCTATGTCGCATTTTGTTTATAGGTTATGTGGCCTTACGTAAAAGTTATAAGACTTGACACTTTTTTCCGTTTGGGATTTATATGATTAAAAAAAAAAATTTTTGACAAAATTTTCTTCATAAATTTATTTATAATTGCAAAAATGTTGATTTGGTAGAGAAACAGTATATGAATGGATTAAAGGAAATGTAATTCTTAATTTTTCTCAATTTGTTTCAGCAAAATCGAACTAGTCGTTCTCGAGTTATGTCAAACTACGTTTTTGCCAAAGTTTTACAACTAAGCGAAAAAACATCAAGATAAGGAAAAAATGTAAAAGGTCATAAAAAAAACTGACACATACGAACGCGAAACCCTTTGAGGATTTTACTATACTGACCTAGTACCATCACCCTGACTTGGAATTTCTCACCCCCCAGATTGGCTGTTGTACTGTGTTATCGTTGTCATAATTGACCTACTGTGCACGGAATTGGAAAGATTATAAAGAAATTTGAAGAGACTGGAAGCGCTACAGATGTGGTCAGGTCTGTGCATCATAGCAATGTACGCACTGTCGAAAAATGGTCGAAAACTACCTCAACAAAGACAATTCTGCAACCAACCCAGAGGCGGCCATTTAAATGGCATTGTATCGTATTTCGTACATAATGGCAAGATCCAAGCATATTATGATGAAATAAAAGTTTCATCGAATTAAAGCTTTTTGTGTATTTTATTTAACCGTTAATATACATTCTAGCATTTGGCATATTTCTTGAATAGCTTTAATTCTGATATTAAAACTTACAAAAGTTTTAAAAAATTTCGAGCTACTCCCTACTTCATTTGATTTCATTTATTTATCAATTTTGACGCGACAGCACAAGATTAAATTTTAAATGTTGCAGTACTAGTGGCGTAAATTACATTATTATGATGTACATATGCATTAAAACATATATGTATTTATTTATATTCATAATTACTGCAACAGATAAATTATTGAAGTTCGCCTTAAATCGCATTTAATTCATTTTATTTTATTATAATTAAGCCTATTCCTTATAAAGTATAATTAGTTCCTTTTTAAATTTTTATGCGTTGCTCAATATTTTCATCTGAGAAGGAAGAGCGTTCCAAACACAACCAGTGTAAATAAAGAATTGCCTTTCTGAGACTCGAGTTCTATTCGTATACATATATACACAAACTGGTGTGACGAGCGATAAAGACAATGACATCAACGAGCGTGCACTGGCTGAAATTACGCTAATGATTGATCCGTCTAATTATGGACACATTGCTACTGCGACGAAAGCAAAAGATGCATGGGATGCGTTGGTTAGTGCTTTTGTAGATTCAGGCTTGACCAGGAAAGTCGAATTACTGAAGCAGCTGGTAAATATGAAGCTGGAAAATTACTCATCAATGGAAGAGTATGTGAATGAGCTAATAATGATTGCCATAAAAGTGGGAAACGCAGGTTTGAATATTGATGATGAATTGACGGCATCCTTAATGATGGCTGGACTAACTAACGAATTCAGACCACTTGTGTTAGCAGTAGAAAACACGAAGGAGAAATTGTCAGTCGATATCGTCAAAAATTATTGCAAGACGCAAAGTTTGACACAACGCATCAAGCGGAAAATTCGGCGCTGTACTCAAACAACACAAAAAAGAAAAACAACAACTTCAAGTGCCATGCGTTTAAAAAGGTTGATCATTTCGCCCGAAACTGTCCCAATAAAACCCCTTCGAGTGCCAAAAACAACAACAGCAGCAGTAAAAAACACAACGGCCGTAGGGATGCTTTGGTTGCAGCAAATTGTTGTGGTAGTCAACAAGATGTGCGCGACTTAAGTTTTCTACCGCGGTCCGAAGGTTTTTTAAAAAAGATAGCGCAAACAAGTTTTTTTGCTTTTAGGTGTTAAGACAAGACTGAATTTTATTATATTTTTCTTTTCCTCATTTGTTACAATTTTGCTTACTTCTATAATTTTGTTTACATTGCTAAATTTCTCTGTGGGAACATTTAAATGATTTTGACTTACATGCTAATTTTATAACTGATCGTGGTGGAAGCATTTTTAAAAAATATAAAACAACCGAAATGCCGTTTAGTCTCAACCGTGGATCTTTAACAACTCACTTTATTTCTGCTTTCTTTGATTATCGTTAACTTATTGCTAATATCCATTTCCGTTAATTTGGCTTAAAATAAATTTTACAATTTTTGTTTACCTATGCATAATGTTGACATTATTGGCCTGTTTCTCTATCTCGAACGACAGCTTTCGTTCGCATTCTAAGCGAATGAAAACTGATTTGCGTTTCTCTAACTCCACTTCTACGCGAACGACGACTCGAACGAAAACGTAAGCATTTTCATACAAAATTGCGTTTCTCTATCTCGAACGAGCTGTCAACTGTGCGAACGCAAATGTCAAAATCACTCACTTGTTATTTTGTAGTCGAGTGAAGACAAACAAACAATAATATTTGCAAAAATAAAAATATAAACGATGGAAAGTAAATGGTAAGTATAAAATAATGTAATTAATAATAATCTGCTAATATTTTGCTCTTCCAGTTTAAAAAAATCAACAATGCAGCAGCTGCAGACTATGGTGGGGCACATGGAGGAGAATCCTGAGTTTGCCAGGGGAACGCCGGTATTCAGAGGCAACCAATTTTCGGCCGAAGACGAATGGCATAAACTATGCAGACGGCTGAACTCCTTAGGACCACCAACACGTACCGTTGCAGAATGGAAGAAGGTTGGTTTGTATTTGTGTTGTTGTGCCACAGCCGCTGTGACGATGGTTGCGAGGAAATGAAAAATTGATGTGCATAGACTTTTTATAAAGAAAAGTCAATATCCATAGACTTTTCATGAAGACAAGTCGATGTCCGTCGAGTTTTCATGAAGAAAAGTTGATGTCCATCGAGTTTTCATGAAGAAAAGTTAATGGACATTGGCTTTTCATGAAGAACATCAACGTTTCTTCATGAAAAGTCTATGGACATCTTTCATCATATTTTTCCATTCGTCTGTAGTAAGTTTCAATATGTAACTAATACTCGTTTTCTTTTCAGACGTGGGCGGACTTGAAGTTTCGGACTAAGAAGTAGATAGCGGATAATAAGAAAAGTCTCCGAGAAACCGGTGGCGGTCTCAAAAGAGAAAAAATCCGTCGTATTACGAAAATGAGCAGCCTTTATGTTCGTCGGCCAAAAAGCGGAAGAACCGCATCAAAGACCAATTGGCACTCATACGACGTCAGCTTCGAGTATCGGAGGAAAACGTGGCAATATCTAGGGAGCTGACGAACGCAACAAAAAGATTAGCCGATGCCGCTGAAGTCCAAGCCGAAGCAGCGGAGAGAAGTGCTGATGCCGCTGAAGCCCAAGCGGAAAGGTTAAGGGCTATAGAAGAAAATACAGCAAAAATTTTAGAAACTATTGCTAAATATTTCAAAAAATAATAATCCCCAAAAATAGAAAACCATTTTTTAAAATTTTTTTTTTCATTCGCATTCATTTTCATCATTCACAAATAGTAAACACTTTCGATTTGTCTATTGTTATTATTTTCTCCTTTTTTGTCATTTGCAGCCGATCGCTTCCAAATAGAGTTGCATTTACCTCCGAACAATTTAGTATGATTTTTACTACCTTTAGGGGAAACGGCAAAAAAAAGTGCAAGATTTTCGAGCTGGCAATAGTGCTATTCAAAAATACGTAAAAGTCGAAATTTGACATTCGTAAGTGCAGGCGAACGAAAGCTTTCGAGATACAGAAACCCAATTTGAGTCAAATTCGAGTGACTCGCTTTCTTTCGCTTGGATTTTCGTTCGAGATACAGAAACAGGCCATATTTCTTGATTCTTTCATATTATAATTCAACGGTTGCAATTCCTGGAATTGCGACCGATAAATAATTTCGTTTTCTGAACTTAAACAGAAATGAGTTTGCTGTTACAATTTTGTATTAATTTTTTGTACTTATTATATTTTCTATAAAGTCATCAATGGTGTCATTTTTCATATAAGTGTGGGAATTTGAATTTGTGTATGTAACTTGCTACCTTTATCTTGGTGAATTAAATGTTGGCTAATCAAATGCATTTAATTCCGGGAAATCTTCAATTCATAAATGTGGGACAAAGTTTGGCACGTTTATGAATTTCCTGTCTGTATTTTTTGCTGGATGAATTCATCGAATTTATCGGATATTGGATTATTCTTATACATAACTACTCCCCCCTTTTGATAAGAATTCTCCTGGATTCTTTTGTTCAGTTTTAATTTGATGTATCTAAATTTTGTTATTGGAATGATAAATATCGATATTACTGAGAATATGACCAATATGTTGCAACCATGTACAATTTTATTATGTGTTTTCAGATTAGAAATGTTTTTAAAGTTGATTTTGTTTTCTTTATCTATTTGTTCAAATGTTAATTTTTCTGTAAAATTTTTTACATCATTATGTTTTTGGCTTATGATATTTTCTTCGATTTTTTCTATAAAATTAGGAAAGTAGTAATCATTAATTTCTATTGAACAATTATTAAACTGGATTACACAGTTTCCATTTAAAATATTATTATATAGATCACATGAAGTTTTAATAAACAAGTTAACTGCGTTTTTTTTTTATCATAATCGTTTTTTCGTCCAACTCTATAATTTCTAATTCTTTGCTGGTTACTACAATTATTTGTGAATATGCAATGTGTGCTGAGTTTCAAGTGCTTGAAATGATTATTTTCTTCAAATTTCATAGTTTTATTTGTATAAGTAAATACTTCTTCAATTTTTGATTCTATTTCTCTTTGATATTTATTTGGTAAAGGTACAATTTTTCTTATGGTAACTTGTAAAAATTTTTTTGGAATTTTAATACCTAGTATTAAATAAGAATTGTTAAAATTTGCTATTCCCAATTCCAAATATTTTAATTTATTAAAATCAATGTCGTATTTAGTTATTTCATGGTTTGTTAAAATACTTAGATGAATTAATCCATATTTTGCTGCTACAATATTTTCTTGAATTTGTTCTATTTTATTTTTTATTAATTGACTTTTCATGAATTGATCTAAATACAAGTTTTGTTGATGTTCTACTTCAACATTTTTGTTTATTGCATTAATGCTTTTTCAATTTCTATTCTATCACTTTTTACAATGTGTTTTATCTGTTCTATGGCTAAGTTAAAGTAATCATTTATGTGTATTTGTTCGTTCATCGTCTCGTTGATTCGCAATAAGTGATTTTGTATGGTCTGTCTATTGTAGTCGTCCATTGAGCCAAATGTCCATTTAGATATAGTACCTATTGCGTTTATAAGTCCTCTTTTCCGTCTATACGTTTTTGGTACTAACGTCTTTAATTTATTTCTTGCCTCTGATAATTCTGTTTGTAGTATATCTTTATTACTTACTTTCATGAGTATAATATTATCTGTCATTTCATTAAGAACATTTTCTATTTCGTGTGTATCAATCATATGGACTATTATATCCGTTTCCTTAACTATTTCCTGTGTTCGTAATTGTATGTCGATAAATCCAATTTGTTCCGTTAATTTTGTTGTCGTTAATGCTCCTTCAGTCATTTGTGTCCATAGGAGTATCGTTATTAATGTCATCTGAAACACCTGTAAATTTTAGAGGTTTTTTAATATTACTTGGATGAATATTTTTCAACTTTTGGTTTTTGTATTTAGGTTGTTCTTTATGTCTAAGAGCTTTATAGTTTTTTATGAAACCTTCTGGCCTCTTTTCCTCATAACTTTCTCTTTTTTCATTTAATTTATTTATTATTTTATATTTTGTTGTTTCCAGATTATTTTTTATTACTTCTGGATCTATTTTATTATTGTGCACTTTATTTGGTGTGTATTTTATTGACGAATGGAATCTGTCATTATAGTTTCTAAAGGATTTTTGTATTAGCTGTTTGACTGATAAGCCTTTTTCTAGTTTATACAAAATTCTAAATTTTTCCGTTATTGTACTGTGAAATCGTTCGACGTCTGCGTTGCCTGTGTGACTATTGGGTTTTGTGAGATGAAGTCCTATATTTTCATTGCTCAAAAATTCTTTTATCCTTGCGGTTTTGAATTCATTGCCTGCTACTATTTCTCTTGGTTTTCCTAATTTAGCAAAGTGATCTTTTAACTGTTCTATAATTGTTATATGATTCCTATCATTCAATGGGTATGCTGCTCCAAACTTAGAAAATTTATCTATAATAGTTAAAAAATGATGTCCTTTCATGACATACGTGCCTACGTGTATGATTTCATTTTTTGTTGTTGGAGTTTCTGTAAGACTTAGCTTTGGTTTGATGGGTTTTCTGTCATATTTAACTTCTTGACATACTTCACACTGATTAATGACTATCTGAATTAGTTCCATTAATTTTGGGTAATATATTTTGTGTTTGGTTTGATTATATGTTTCTAGAATACCTGAATGAAGGCTTTCTCTAATATGGTATAAAGAAATTTGTTTTACTGCTTCTACTTCTGTTTCAATATCTTGAGCCCTCATTGTACATTTAATGAACTCAATTTGTGAATTATTTGAATACATTTCGATTAATTTTTCCTGCACTATGTTATACTTGCGTTCCGAAAGTTCAGAAAATATTCAGATTTTGCCTTTGTGAATGAATTTTCTAAAAATTTCACCCATTTGGTCAAAATCATTTTCTGAAATAAAAATTATTCGCTTTCCATGTATAATTTTAAATTCTTCTGTCGTATTGTTGGTTAAAATTATTTGAGTTTTGTATTTGTTTACGATCTCTTCTTTAATCCAAAAATAGTCTCCTAAATTTTCTTCAGCTGAGTGAACCGTTGCCATCGTTTCATCGTCGTCAATATTATTAACTGAAACATTTAAACTATTCACATCTTCACCATCCGTTTTTTCTGACGCAGTGTTCTCGTTATTGTCTATTCTACTTAAAAAATCGGCTACTTTATTTTCTTTGCCTTTTACGCATTCAATGTCGAATTGGTATTCTCCTAATTTCAACAACCATCTTTGATGTCGTGGTGACATATCTTTGCCTTTATATTTAGAATGTAAGGATTTAATGGGCTGGTGGTCTGTAAAAATTTTGAATTTTCTACCATAAACGTATGGTCTGAAATAATTTATGCTCCACATTATTGCCAAAAATTCTTTGTCTGTGGCAGAATAATTTCTTTCATGATTATTTAATGTTCTTGACGCATAACACACTGGGTGTCCGTAAAATTGGGTAACGTAAAATTGGATGAGTACTTATTAGTGTTTTCAATTTTTCAAAAGCTTCGATGTACATTGCATCCCTTATATTGACTTTTGTGCTCTTTTTCAAATATTTAGTCATAGGTTGTGCTATTTTAGCATAATCTTTCACGAATTTTCGATAGTAACCTGTGATTCCTAAAAAGCTTTTAATCTGTTTTTCAGTTTTGGGCAATTCTAATTCTTCGGTTACTTTGATTTTGTCAGGATTGGGTTTGATGCCGTCTTTTGTTAGGATATAACCTAAAAATTCTGTTTCTTTTCTCAAGAAATTGCATTTGTCTATCTGAATTTTTAAATTTTTATTTTCTAGGACTTTAAAAATGTCTCCTATTGCTTTAACGTGCTCACTCAAGGACGTGCTAAATATTAAAATATCATCTAGATATACATCACATGTCCTGTTTATGTAATCCCTCAGAATTTCATTCATTAGCCGTTGGAAAGTGGCTGGCGCATTCTTTAAACCGAATGGCATCCTTATAAACTCGTAAAGTTCATGAGGCGTTACGAAAGCTGTTTTTTCTCCATCTTCTTCTTTTACTAAAATTTGGTGATATCCTTTTGCCAAATCCAATGTTGTAAAATATTGGGCAAGTCCCAACTTATCCAGAATGGCATCAATGTTTGGTAAAGGATATTTGTCGTCTATTATATTTTCATTTAGCTTTCTATAGTCTATTACTATTCTGTACTTTTTTTCACCTGAATTATCTATTTTGTTTGGGACTACTATTAGTGGGCTTGAATATCTAGAGTAACTTTTTTGTATGATGCCTTGTTCTTCCATTTCTTTAATCTGTTTCCTAACTTCCTTTTCGTGTTGGGGTGGGTATCTGTATAGTTTTGAATTGATTTGCTCTTGTGTTTTCGTTTTTATTTCATGCTGAATTTCAATAGTGTTAGTTAACATATCACCTTCTTTAAATAGTAAGTTATTAAATCTTTTCAATAGTTTTGAGATTCCTCTATGCTCTTCTGCATTCAAATGGTCTAGTGATATTCTTGATTTTGAATTGATTCTTTCAAGACTGGAGATTTCATTAAATTTGTAGCGGATATTTAAGAAAGAATTTTTAAGAATTTATTTTAAGAATTTTTGGTTTGTAATTATTTTACCTTCTTCAATGTCTATTTGTACATTGAAAAATTTTAAAATATCCATACCGATTATGACATCATAAAGTCTTCCTGTAAGTGGTGCTACTTTCCATCTTACCATAGCGTTATTGGGTAAATTAAATTGCTCTGGTGCCACTGTGCACACTTCATATTGTATTTCACCTTTGTTGGTGATTGTATCAAATCGAATTGGTTTTTTAGTTCTAATTTCCGAAAGTCTTTCAAATCACTATTTATTAAGCTAAAGCTTGCACCGGTATCTATAAGCGCACAATAATGTTTGTTACCAACCGTTAATCCGATTCTTGGTAATATTTCCGAGGCAGTTCTGTAAAAAAAACACTTTCTTCCACTTCTACTCTTCTTGGATCATTATCTATAGATCATTTTTGGCTTTGCCTGTCCCAGGTTAAGCAATTTTGGCTAGCCTGTGAATCAGGGTGTCCTGCCATTTGAGGTCTATTTGATCTTGATTCAATATTATCTATTTCCATAGATTCTTGTCCTGGATAACTCGGGCGATATTGACCGTGTGCCTAGGATATGCATTTTGTTGCCTGGAATTATTTTCGGCATATGAAGGTCTGTTTTGATTGGACCTTCCACTCTTATTTTCATTATATTTGTAATAATTTTCATTCTGTTTATTGTAATTTCCATTATATTTGTAATTATTATCATTATGTTTGTTTTAATTTTCATTTTGTTTGTTATGTCCTTGTTCTCCCTGTGGTTCGGAATTTTGATTTTTGTTTTTATAGTAATTGTTTTTCTGTCCTTTCTCGTTCCCTCGTTGCTTCGTCGATCTGTCTTTGAATTTTCTGTATTCTTTCCTGATACAACTGTCCTCGAATCTTCTACTGGTGATTATTTTTAATTTGTTGTTTAGGTTTGTCTCGTTATAGATTTTGTCTAATAAAATTCCTTGTGTCATTTCTTTTATCGTATTGACTAATATGCTGTCCATGTTACTTAAGTCTATATAATAGTCATCATTATAGTAAATTATTAATTCATCTGGCTTATATTTAATGTCCTGTATCTCTAACATTAATTCACTTACGTTAAATACTTTTAGGCTGGTGATCCTCCGGTACAGATGCTGAGGTTCCACGTTGGGTCGATAGCGTAGTTTGAGTGTTTCCTTTATAAGCTGCCAGTTGCCCGGTTCTGGGATGTTTATGATCGTATTTTTCGCTTGGCCTTGGATGTTTCTGTAAAAAATTATCCTTACTGCTTCCTTTCGTTAATCATCACTGTTATTTGTGGATAGGAGGTATTCTATACTGCTGAAGAATGAGTTGACGGTGATGTCCCCCGTTCCAGTGAATGCGGGCATACAATTTATGGTTTTCATGATGTTGTCCCTTTGCCTATTAACTCCTTCATTCTGACCTCTCAGTTCCAGGTAGGCTCTTCGTATTGCCTCCAATTGTTCGTCTCGTCTGGCCAACTCTGCCAGGAGTTCTTCATGTTGTTGTTGAGCTTGTCCTTCCATCCTTCTGCGGCTGTTGAACTCTTGTTGCCTTCTTTGTTTCTTCGTGGTGAATTGAGTATTAGATTAGTGTTTGCTGCACAAATTATTATTTGTGGCAAAATCACTTTTAATTTCTTAATCAATGCACAAGTATTAGCTTAGTGTTTGCTGCACAATTTATTGTTTGGGGCAAAATCACTTTTAATTTATTAATCACTGCACAAGTTCCTTCTCTAGTGGCAAGTTTATTTTATTTATTTATAATCGCTTGCTGCACCAGTTGTTTGCTTTTTCACTTTCTGTGGTGTTATTTAGTTTTTGATTAGTATTTGCTGCACAATTTATTGTTTGTGGCAAATCACTTTTAATTCCTAAATGTCACTGCACAATTTATGTTTTAACAAACGCGGTTTGTATCCCTGAATCCTTGATATATTTCAAAACGATCCTACCGACTGCGCCACTTATGTTTTCTACCGCGGTCCGAAGGTTTTTTAAAAAAGATAGCGCAAACAAGTTCTTTTGCTTTTAGGTGTTAAGACAAGACTGAATTTTATTATATTTTTCTTTTCCTCGTTTGTTACAATTTTGCTTACTTTTATAATTTTGCTTACATTGCTAAATTTCTTTGTGGGAACATTTAAATGATTTTGGCTTACATGCTACCTTTATCTTGGTGAATTAAATGCTGGCTAATCAAATGCATTTAATTCCGTGAAATCTTCAATTCATAAATGTGGGACAAAGTTTGGCACGTTTATGAATTTCCTGTTTGTATTATTTGCTGGATGAATTCTTCGAATTTATCGGGTATTGGATTATTCTTATACATAACTCGCGAGTCATTATTAACCCGACCGGAACCATCCGCACATGCGCAGCATGCAGTCGCATGCAAATGCCGTTAGGTCTGATGAATGGTATGTCGACTCAGGCGCTGGTACTCACATGCCGAATTCTAGGGGCACTGCTACACGTTCAATGTATATTGAACGCGATCCAATATCGAGATATTTATTGAACGTGTAGCATGCGGTATTGATGGATTGCGATCCATATCGCAGAATGGCCTAAATTATGGAATCCAGATCACGGATCGTGGATCGCGTGATAAATATTGAACGTGTAGCATTTTCATGATATTAGATCGCGATACGTTAATAAGAAGTGAAATAAAACATAAAATAAAAGACGCAGTGCAAAAAATTTGACAAATAAAAAGTAAAAAATATTATTATTATTAAGCAAGCAAAATAGCTAAACAGGATTTTTTGGTTTTTTCGCGAGATTTTTTTAATAACCGATGTCTCCTCTGAAGAAATTTGGTCTGGAAGAAAACCAAACTTAAAGTATCTTCGCGTGTTTGGCTGTAAAGGGAAAGCGAGCGAAGCTAGATGCGAAGTCGGTGGAATGTGTCATTGTCGGTTATAGCACGGAGAGCAAAGCGTATCGACTAATAAACAACAAGGTTTACATTAGTCGAGACGTTGTGTTCTTCGAAAACGAAAGATGTCCCGCTGTTTCCAGAAGTCGACCAGATTTATATTTCTTCGAAGATGTCAATTCAGGGGTGGAATGTAATATCGAATTGTCACCTCCTGAAACCAGCATTGCAGCAGAAGACGACTAGAACCTTGATTTTACGTGTGAAAATAGTGCTGAGGAATTTGAAGACACGGTAGATGCTATGCAAAAATATGACTTGATTCCATCTGAGAGGTTGGCTGTGAAACCATTGAAATCGGTTTATTTCTGCGCCAGTGAATATATTTCGAGCGATCCAGTAAGCATCGAAGAGGTGTTGTCATCGGAGGACAAGGATGAATGGTCATCAGCTATCAACACAACAACACCAGCCATAAAATGCAAATGGGTCCTTAAAACGAAGTACGACGTAAACGGTGTTTCTATTTGCCGAAAAGCAAGACTGGTAGCAAAAGGATTTTCGCAACAAGAAGGAATTGACTACAAAGAAACGTTTGCGCCGGTAGTCAGGTACGATTCCATCAGATTCCTGTTAGCTATGGCGGCCAAGCATGATTTGAAAATACATCAAATGAATGTGGTGTCTGCATACCTGAATGGCACATTGAAGGAAGAGGTACATATATGTATATGCAGCAGCCTAGTAGTTTTGAAGATGACACAACTAACGTGTGCAAGTTGCTGAAATCAATTTACGGTCTTAAGCAATCGGGACGAGTATGGAACGAAACCCTTAACAGTAAATTTCTGAAAATTGGTTTCAAAAGAAGCTCTGTTGACCAATGCATTTACTACAGCTTGGAAGAAGACCATATGATGTTTTTGTTCATTTACGTCGATGATGTGCTGATCTTCTCTAACAGCGACAAAGCCATTACATCTGTTAAGAAGAAGCTAGCCAACAAATTCAAAATGAAGGACATGGGAGAAGCCTCATCAGTTCTCGAAATCCGAATTCGACGGGTCGACAATTCCATCAAAATCGACCGGTCAAAGTATGTTCAAGATGTCTTAATCAGATTTGGGATGAATGACTGCAACCCAACATCAATTCCATTTGACTATAACCAGAAGATGTCGTTGGAAATGTGTCCCAAGACTGAAAACGAGAAATGTAAGATGTCAAAGGTGCCGCACATGCAAGCAATTGGCTGTCTGCTATTTGCGGCGCAAATAACAAGACCAGATATTTGTTACGCTGTGAATGTTCTGAGCAGGTACAGTACAAATCCTGGGAAGGCTCACTGGGAGGCTGTAAAGCGGATAATGCGATATCTCAAGGGAACCATCCAGAAAGGCCTGAGATATAAAAAGGATACAAATGGTGGTATTACTGGCTTTTGCGATGCAGACTGGACTGGAGATACTGAAAGTCGTCGTTCAACTACTGGCTACCTGTTTATTTTTTAATCTGGTGCTATATCGTGGGCAACGAAGAGACAGAAAACAGTTGCACTTTCATCCACAGAGGCATAATTCATGTCGATTGTTGCTGTTGTTCAAGAATCCATATGGTTGCAGCGGCTGGAGAAAGAACTTGTGAATAGCGATGTTATTGTTTAACATTGTGGTGTGACAACAAGAGCGCAATCCAAGTCGCGCTGAACAATTCATATTCTCATCGTACGAAGCATGTGGATATTAAGGCAAAATTTATTCGCGAGAAAATAGAAAATAACATTGTTGAGTTAAAGTATGTAAATACAAATGAGATGTTAGCAGATGTTCTAACTAAAGGAGTTACTTCAGAAGAACTTAAATATTTGACGGATAAATTTGGTCTTAATTAGTTAAGTTAGATTTAAGCGTTTTTTTAATCTGAATTTAAACTGTTTGCTGCACATACATTTTTTTATCTTTAAAATGATTGATATATAGTCGTTCTGGGAAGGTGTTGTGAAGGAACGGCAAGTTTATACATGTAACACAATGCAACACTATTATACTCTACATACACTGCCCTTTTCTAGGTCACTACGTTATTTTCAAACATTCAAATAACCCTTTCATACATGTAAATAGTATTCAGTATCAATAAAGATCTCATCACAACATAAACACTAATACTTGTTTATAGGTATAATTATATCATTCATTCTGAATACTAAATCACAATAAAGCGAACGGCTAAGTCCCATAACAAAAAATATAATGTGTCAATTATTTAACTGGCACCCAACGAAAAAAAACCCCACAGGCTGCAAAACATGAAGTAAAGTACCCCACAGGCTGCATGATACTCAAGAAAGCACCCCAAAGGCTGCAAGACATGAAGTAAAGTACCCCAAAGGCTGCAGGATACTCAATAAATCACACCATAGGCTGTGAGATATGAAGTAAACCATCCCACAAGCTGAATGATACTCAAGAAAGCATCCCAAAGGCTGCAAGACATGAAGTATAGTACCCCACAGGCTGCAGGATACTCAAGAAAACACCCCATAGGCTGGAAGATACCCAAATAGGCTGCAAAACACCCCATAGGCTGCAAGTAACCAGCGAGGTACTAGAAGCTGAATAAATTCAACCCACATAGCCACTTTAAAACGTATGGACCCGAGTACTAGCTGAAAGGGACGAACCTGAAGTTTGAGGCTACGATCCTCGCGCTGTAAGTAGTTATAAGAACAAATTATTTAAGTGATCAAGCCCCAACTAAAAATAAATTGAAGAAAAAAAGAAAAGATGATTGAAGTGAACATAAGTTAACCAAATACAATCTTTCTAAGTAATCAAAATCTAACTAAAGAGGAGTTGAAATAAAATAATTTTAGGTGATGAAAACCCAACTAAAAAGAAATTGGAAAAAAGATGAAACTATTATTAAATTGAACTAAACACAATCATTATAAGTGATCAAAACTTAACTAAAGAGGTACTGAAACAAAATAATTTTAAGTGACCAAAATTTAACTAAAAATAAATAAAAATCGATATAAGTGAACAAAACTGAAATAAGTTATAAAATTAAAATAGTAAACTTTCCAAGGTGTTTACAATGATGGCTAACCCAAATAACTGCATCAGGTCCCCAATTTTAAACAAAATCCTCCCAACATACCCAGTCTTAATGCGATAGATTTTGAAAACAATATTAATAGAATATGTGAACAACAGTGTAGAATAATAGTGAAACAAATATTGAATCCTAGTGCCGACATTGCGGGAATAGATCAAGGTATTTATGGTAATTTCAGAGCAAATTTGGTAGAACTTAACAAGATTCTAAACGTAGTGCAGTGCCTTATGAAATTTTGTGGAAACCCGTCAGAATACAGCTGTGGAAAAAAGTGTAGACCGAGTACTGAAATTATACGAATCTTCCAAGGGAACATCAAAATATTTCGGTATTTTAAATGCAATAAGAAATAAAGTAATTGGCAAGTGCCGATGCTGCCTTGGAATTCTGTAATACCCCGTTGAACTGGGAGCGTATTTCGCTATGCACTGCATTATGCGGATAAGAGGGATTTGTCTACCCTGGAGTATCAAATGACATCTTTGATACAAGGGAATGCTATCGCTCAAGAATTTTATCAAATAGTTTATGCACATTTATCTCTACCTCAAAGACAATTGCCGCAAGCTATGTCCTTTCCTCTATCTAGACCCATGGCACCTAAACCACAACCTAGACTCGAAGTCATAGACATCGATAAGTCCATACAAACTTAGAAGATCAACTATATGAGCAGACCCGCGCAGAACGACAGATTTTTTGAAAAAAGACTGACCAACCAGCAAAACTTCAGAGAAACTTTCACTTGAACACCGAAACACCGGAAAATGATTTAAATGATACAGCTTATGAAACTCAAATGAATAATTATGGCAGTGATGAGCACTTACCTCCCATGGAGGATTATTTAGAAAAACATTATAATGACATAGACAACAACAAAACAGAGGAATTCGCTGATGTCAATTTTTTAGATTAAGGAACTCGTCTCTGCCATACTTTGAATGCAGAACGAGTTCAAGGCAAATTATTAAGATTTTAATAGATACTGGCTCCAACAAGAATTACATTCAACCACACATTTCGTTCAGACTTTGAAAATATTAAATTTATCCTGTTACCTTCTTTAAAAACATTTCATGCTATTTTATGAATTGACAGCCTAAAATAATTGACTGCTATTATCAACACTGCCGAACATCGTACGATCGTAGGTAACAAATTTAAAATAAAAATAAAACAACATATTTTAAAATCTGTTTTACACATAGTATTGTATCAAAAAGAAAGTTTGGATGAGATAATTAAAAAACATAAAAATCTATTCAGTACCCCAAATGAAAAACTGACTTATACAACAACAGTAATAGGTGAAATAAATACTATTGATGAAAATCCTGTGTACTCTCGTTATTATCCTTATCCTACACATCTGAAATATGAAATCGATAAACAAATTAGAGAACTACTTGATCACAGTATTATACGACCATCGCGGTCTCCACATAATTTCTCAGTATGGATCACACCAAAGAAGAATGAATCTTCTGGAATTCAGAAATATAGAATGGTTATCGACTACAGAAAACTAAATGAAGTCACTATCCCTAACAAGTATCCTATTCCCGATATTAACGATGTTCTATCCCAGAATAATTTGTTCACTGTAATAGATTTGAAAAGCAGTTTCCATCAAATCTTTAAAGAATGTGATGTGCGAGAAACCACATTTTCCATAAATAATGGTAAATACCAATTTACTCCATTATTATTTCGGCTTAAAAGCGCTCCTACTTCTCAAAGAACCTTGGATGATATACTACGGGAATACATAGGGAAAATACTCTTCGTTTATATCGACGATTATCATATTTGCGAAAGACGAGAAAGTTCACCTCAAGAACATCCAAACTGTGTTAGAAACATTGAAAAAAGCCAACATGAAAGTCCAGCTAGACAAATGTGAATTTATAAAAAAAGAAGTTGATTTTTTGGGATTCATTGAATTATCCGATTCTGGAATTAAGTCTAATCCGAAAAGAATAGAAGCAACTAAAAATTTTCCACTTCCATGGACATTGAAGGATCTTAGGACGTTCCTCGGACATGCTAATTTCTACAGACGCTTTATCAGGAACTTTGCGAAAATAGCCAAACCACTGACAATGCTTCTCAGAGAGGAAGGAGGGCATGCATCCAAACACGCTCTAGCACAATTAAATTGGACCTCAATGACGAGGCCATAGACGCATTCAATAAGTTGAGAATGTCATTGATTTCGGAAAATGTTATTTTATCTTACTCTAATTTCAATCGTGAGTTCCAATTGACAACAGACGCATCCAATTACGACCTTGGTGCTGTTTTGTCACGAGACGGTACACCGATTACATTTCTTTTAAAAACTGTCCAGAAGTCGGAAGCACACTATGCAATGAACGAAAAAGAAATGCTTGCAATAGTATGGGCCCTCAAGACACTTAGGAACTATTTGTATGGTTCTGCTAAGATAAAAATTTACACAGACCGTCTACGTTCTCACTTACACTTTGAATGACAAAAATTCGAACTTCAAACTTAAGAGGTGGGAGGCATTTCTATTAAATACGAATTATTATACGAACCCGGTAGTTCGAATATTGTCGCTGACGCATCGTCACGCTTTGCACAGGAGATTTCGCGCATCAACTCATTGACTGAAACTCAACACAGTAATGAAAGTTTACAGACGCCCCTATTAACGTTTTCAAAAACCAAATTATTCTGTCTTCAAGCGACAACACCTTCCTTGTAGTATGCTTAACTTGTTGGAGAAGTTTCAATGCGATCTATTGCTAGTGAAGGAATAAATATACGTTCTGTACTACTAAAGTGAAATTTGCAGGCGAGTTTAGTTATAAAAACAGAGTGGCCGGCGGTTGCAAAGGCCTTGCTTGGTCCAGGAGTACTGAAATTGAAAACAAAAGTACAATCAAATGCCGTTATCAAGCAGTGATACAATTTCTCTTTGATCTAAAGCATTGTGTTAAAAGATTTGTATAACATTCCTTTGACAAGCACAAAAGTACTACAATGGGCTTAAATCAATTTTTTTTTATTTGGTGTAAGTAAAATTTTGGTTAATTTAAAAATGGAAATAATGTATGGTAAGAGTTTAGGACAAAAAAAAACCGGCTAGCACTTCTCACTGATTGACACAACTGACAGAAAATAATTTTTTGTATCTCCCACTGCCCCTAGAGGCTACTCTAGTGGCTGGTGATGTTGGTTTTATTTTAACAAATAATTGATTGAGGTTATTCACTTCTACACCTATTTTAATATTGTATTGTATAGTAATATTGTTATAAATGTGACTTGTTCTCCAGGATACCCAAAATTGTAAATCATGTCCCATTGCATATTTTCCATAAATTCATAAACCATATCGTAACTGGTGATATATTATTGGCAAGACGTGCATCATATATAACAAATATTATATCATGTTTTGAAAATTCGGACTACGACGGTTGGTCATATAGCAGAACTTTGCCTTGTTGATTCACGAAAAACAAGTCAACCATTAAGCATTTTGTTGCTAACAGAAGTGTGGATCTCTATAAATAAAAATTGCAGTTTACTTGAGCAGTCAGAAACTTGAACCCCCGATCGTTTATTCATGTGTTTGATTATGTAATTAAATTTGAGGTAATTTAGTAAAATGTTTGAGCCGCAGAATCTTCTACCATTATGACAAATTTCATAACGGTTAGCAGAAAACTGTTTCAATCGTCTCGTTATGTCATTTGATGTTGTGATGCTTTAATTTGCAATAGGTCAGGAGATAGCATGTGCGGCAGCCAACCTTTGTCTTGATTTCAAATGCCCGTAACATCGAACTAAATTTTAAAATTAAACATACTACGAAAAGACAATTTGGGATTTCGTTTACCAAGCTACGAAGAGGTAAATTCGAGCTTAAAACACCGTAATGGATTAATACATATCACAATTTCTTTTTTTAGGTAATAGAAACTTGCTCAAGTTATTCCAGCAGAGGCTTGATGTAAGGCCTTGCAAAGGGAAAACCGCCTTGGTCTTCAGTGGCATCCATTTTAATATGGAAATGAAGACACAACGCATCCGGCGTGGATATAACGAAATTCGTAAACACAATTAGTCGAGCATGTCTCAAAAAACTTTTGTATTTAGTCTTTTTATCGAAAAATGTTTGTTAACTATTAAAATACAGAATTGGGAAATTTAAAATTTAAAAATAATTTCATCCACATATAAACTCTCTCATTCGCGACACTCATTTAGGTGCAGAGAAAGATTTCTTACGATGGCTTCCGCAGGTAGACTCCGTAGAGGCTAGCTTTTTGTGGTTGCTTTCAAATGTCCCGGAGAAGTTGGTCTATTGGTGTAAAAATTTAGATTTGAAATAACCCCTCACGAAAGAATCCCGAGAAATTAAGTTTGGATTATGTGGAGGCTAATTTATGTCACTTATACTGAAGATTAATTTCACAGACAACATTTTGACGAACACGTGGCCGAAACGTATTGAACGTTTGCAAAGTTGTTCCATCCTGGGGGGATCTTGTTCCAACATACCAGCAGGATGTCACTAACATCTCCACCTTTTATCTTCGCAGAACAAAAGACCGATAATTCGAATGAAGGGGTTTCTGATGTTCGCGGATCGGATTCATTGCATTCCAGTAGCGGCAGTTCCGCTTATTTCTATGTCCATTAAGATGAAAATGAGCTTCATCCAAAAACTAGATGTAGGTAAACGTTGAAAGGAGAACTGGCTAGTTTACGAAGACAAGCCTCTAACTGTCATCCTGGGGCCTTAATTCTTGGTCCAATTGAATTTTGTTAAATCGAAGCTTTGTCTTTGTGCAAAATGCAGTATAATGATAATATATGTATATTCACATTTTAAATACGTACGCGTTTCCGAACTCGAGCACACTCTCAGCCGTTTTTTTAGTCCGTTATGACCTTGGTAGCCTGATTTTGAGTTTTACAGTAGCGGTCTGTTCAAACTTTTTGTCGTATTTTAGATTGAGAAAAATGCTTAGCACATCATTTAAGTTGCGAAAATTGAATGTTGCGCTGCCGTCGCCGAATCAACATTTTTGTAAAACCAGGCTACCGATAGACTGCCCCTATGCCCTTTGAGACTCAACTCCATGCGTCTTCAAAGTAACGGTGTTAGGAAACCACCTTAACTCACACATCATTGCGATTTAGCCATTGATATTTTAAGAGAATTACATCTATCAAAAGATGGAGACGAGGTTCCCCGTTCTAATTTTACACACTCTCCTGTTAACATAAACACACATACCCGTTTTCCAGTATTCAAATGATATTTAGTAGGTAATCATAATTTTTGCTTAATTTATGTTTCCCTTGTAATTGTGGTACATAACATATTCTTTTCAGTGGCTATTTTGTCCTATTAAACACTTGCCAAAAATATGAAGATAAGCAAGTTCGGTTATAATGACGAAATTTAGTAGTTCAGAAAAAAATGTTGAACATCTGTCATCTTTGGCGCTCGGTGTGGTAATTGGAAATCGAAATATATATTTTGCTTGTCTTCTTCAAATACTTTAAAAGCAAATACCCTAAAAATTCTGGTAACTTAAAATATTTATATTTACAAAGTCTAATATGATTTGTTACACCAAAGGTTATACTTAAAAAGAAAACATTTGTTTATTAATTACTAAGAACAGAGATTGGAGTTCAACTTTATGCACATTTAAAAATACTTGCAGTTATATGAGACAAAAAGCACAATTTACGAGTTAAAGATAAATGTTTTTCAAAATCCGAACCAATAAAGTCTGGTAATATCAAAAAATATGTCTCATCTATATTCTCGCTAAAAAAAGACAAATTAAATAGTACGAAAACTTCATATTACAACAATACTCGTTTGTTATAATATGATATATGATACGTTGCGCCAAAAAAGTGGGAATGCGGTTCCCAATACTAAACTGTACCTTAAATAATTCGATGTAGCAAGTCTGATGACGTTTCATTTCAGGGACGGTGGCCAGGAAAACAATGTTAGAACAAATTTAAGAAAAAATTTACTTTAACTTTAAAAAAGTTAAATTGGAGTTATAAGGTATTTTTGGAAAGTATATGTAGCACGTATTAACACTATTATTATTAAGCCGACCTGACCTTCTTAAATTTACCAAAGCGTAATACTTAAGATCAAATAAAAATTAAATTATTTTGTGCGTACCACTTCCAAAGTAAAAAATCGATGAGATTTAACAAATTAGCATATATGTATATCTGTATTCTTTTCTGGAAAAGATGGGTTTGTAAGTAAAAAATGTGCCGAAGTTGTTTGACGTTGTTTGATGTTTGCAAACAAATAAATTTACTAAAGACTGAATGTAGATAGCTGCACTGTTGCTAGCATAAAAATAATGCATAGAAATAATTTGAAGGTAAAAAAATGTATAACAATTGGCAAGACTGGCGTTTGGCCGTAAATATAGTTGCGTTTCCCATACAAAGTGTAAGAAATTTCGGCAAAACCAATTATTTTTATTTATAATGTTAATTTTAAACGAATTGTAAATCAAAATTTGTTTCAGATAAAAATTTCACAAAGATTGTGAAGAACAAACGGAAATTTATTACGTTTAGACACAAAGTCAATGCCAGTCTTAAATATAGCAGAATCTCTTCTTATATTTATTGTGTTCACGAAATTGAGTTACAATAATTCAAAATAGGCTTCACCAATATTGATACATTGCACATGACGTTAATGCGCTTTCATTTTTAGATTTTCATTTGAATCTGCATGCTAAATTCATATTTGTGGACATGGTTCAGCAGCTACATTACTTATCCGATGTTTTCTGCGATAGCCTCTTATCATGAATAATATCTAGTTCAAAATAGGTATTGTTAAAAATATTATATTGTTTGTGCAACGTCAATTTTGTTACATAGTATTATACATCAGGCTTCAAGTAATAAATTTACAACTAGTGAAATTTCATATAGCGTGTGGTATTTAAATGATATAATCTTACACACCTGAGCTTGTGTAAAAAGCACTCTTCTTTTTCTCCTCTGCGCCAGTGGAAATTGTATTGATTTTGCATCACTTACAGTACATGTCGCCAATGATCCCATATTTCCCATATGACCCATGGAACCGCTGGTTGTGCTTCCCATTAATCTAGAAACTGAAGTTCTAGTTAGTACGTATTATTTTAGAATAACTAAATGTTTCATATCATAATAAATATAGCACTACATATATATACATATATATAAAGCGTAACCAATACCGACACGACAGTCCTGTCGTCCCAATAGATGACATACTAACACCGATGTGTCTTAGGTCAGCAGATAACATCTGCTACTGAAACTCAACTCATACTAGCCTAGTGGTTATTGATAGCTGTTCGTCTTAAATAAACCACCAAAGAAAGTAATAAAATGGACCCTCTCAAATGTTGACGACCACCGCAAAGTTAGGAGCGCCATGATTTGAGGATTGGCACCTGGAATGTCTGCACTCTTTATGTGTCCGAGAGGCTACTGTCGGGAAGGTATACTACTTTTTTTGTTTATAATTTTTTATTAAATGGAAGAGAATGGATCTTATATTGATAAATGTTTTATTTAACGTCGACAATTATGTATGGAATACAACATCAGATAAATGTCCGCCTCTGTTAGCCTCACAAATGCGAGCCTTTTTGAGCACATTTTTCATTACATTCTCACACATTCCACGCGATATTTCATTAATTTCATCACGAATATTTTATTTGAGCTGCTCAAGCGTTTGTGGTTTGTTTGCATAAACCTTACTTTTCAGATGTCCCCACAAAGAGTCAAAGAGTCCAGAGCAGTCAAATTAGGCAACCGTGAAGGCCAATCAACATCACCATTTCTTGAAACAACTTGTTGTGGAAAGAGGTCTCGCAGTAATTCCATTGTAATTCTGGCTGTATGTGGCATCGTCTCGTTGATACCACATGTTAATCAAGCTCAAAGCATGCAGTTATGGCGTTAAAAAGTTTTCAATCATATCAAAGAAGTAATGATTTCTCATTCTCATTCTCATTCTAAGATGGCTGTTGTATAATTTCAGGGTTTTCCATTGCCCAGAACCGACTATTCTGTTTATTCACATATCCATTCAAATGAAAATGTGCCTCGTCACTAATTATGATTTTTTCATGAAAATCGGGGTTGTCATGGGCGAGCTGTAACATCATATTGGCATATGTACTGCGGCGTAAATGGTCTTGTGGAAGAAGCTCTTGTGTCAACTGAATCTTAAATGGAGATAAATGCAAATCCTTGTGCAAAATTGTGGCCAAAGTCGTTCTTTGAAGACCAAGCTCCTGAGCACGGCGTCGAATTGAGGTTAATGGGTTGTTGTGGTCCATGCTTGGCCCTATCAGCTACAGACCCTTTTTCTTCGAAATCATTCACTACACGATAAACAGTGCGTCTTGTTGGCACGTTGTTTCTCCCAAAAATTTCACGTAACTTTCTCATCGTCACAGTAATTAAAAACACGATTAAAACACGTTGGTTTATGGAATGTTTTTCCATAATAAATTCGCCACGTCTCTACTTCACGACTGCCAAATACAAACTGTCAAGACTAATGTTTACCAAAATGGCGGCAAAATAAAAAGGTACACCTTCCCGACGGACACCCTATATAAAGTATAAAGCTGACATCACCATATAGGAGATGTCATGGACAGGACAAAGATGAACTTGCCGCAAAAACATTGACATCTACTACATGAATTTGAATGAGTATTTGTTGTGGGAATGAAACTTAGACACCTTATCCCGCGGTTTAGGTGAAGTATTTGTCATCACATTAATTTTTGCACACGCCGGACACATTCTATTTGTGCCTAGAAGAATCGTATGACCACTTCTCTGGCCACTACTTAAAATTGTTCATAGAGATTTTAACGTCAAAGTAAGAAGGGAAAACGTTCTTAATAACTGTCGGAAAATGTAGTCTACATTGCAACACCTCCGAAAACCGATTCAGATTGGTTTAATTTGTTGTCCTGTAATAAATGGTGGTAAGTGGAACCAAATTCCAGCATATAGGCTATCACAAGGCATTGTGGCTGGCTCCTGATCGTAGCACGAGAAATGTGATTGATCATGTGTCATTGACGTACGAGTGGTCCGTACCGCTAATATAAACTCGGCTGCACCTACATATGTTACGCAAGAAATTGAGTAGAACGAAAAACTTACATAACCAGGCCCGAGGATATTGATCTCGTTCCCCCTAACACAGTGGCAGCACTATGCGAAAGGCATGTTGCAAAAACCCTACTTGGGTATGAAAAACTGCGCTCAGGCAACGTCGGAGTATCTGAGGAAGAATGCATAGTATCTGAGGAAGGACGCTACGTACAATGTCACTTTTTAGGCCTAAGAAACTGTTGTGAAAAGAACGGGAGATTGAAGATATAGGGATAGAGTTGGAACCCGAAAATTGTACCTAAAAAAAGGTGTAGAACATGGCTCCCCCCTGTGAGGACAATCATGGAAAGCTGGTCACAAATACGCATCATGTTTTATATAGTATGGGTCAATTATGGAGAGAGCATTTTTGCAAGCTTCTAGTTCCGAATCAGGATAGCAGTATCACGGCTTAAAATTAATAAAGCTGCGAGCGCTAATTCCCCACCGGCAGAGCTGTGCGATAACGATGGCGAAGGGAATGCATCAGCTATTAAGGTTATGTCGACTGTGATATGTAGACCATTCTGTTTGCATGCTGACCCGATTAAGCTATACAGTGTGGTTTTAGGTTTGGTAAATCAACAACTGACCAGATATGCAGACTATGGTAAATTCAGAAGAAGACCTAAGAAAAAAATCGGCACATATCATCCTTTTGTAGGTTATTAAGCCGACTTCGACAGTCCGATATGTGAAAAACAAAAAAACCACTAAGCTTATACGTTTTTAAGGAGTGACAGTAACTGGCACGAAGTGTTCAGTAAAGATAGGCCAAAATAGGCCTGGACCCCTTCAACATACTGTTGGAAAGATTATGAGGAAATCTGTAGTTAACAGGACTAATACTATCTTATAAAATTCCTTTTATTACTCGCGTGGGCAGATGATATAGTCGTTTTGTCAGAATACTGCGAGATATAAATCCAGCCCTCTTAAGCATTGAGGAGCAATCTGCCAAGTAAGTCTGATGCAAACGATTACAAACCAAAGTTATTTGTTTCAACGAAAAATGAAGAGAAAAATACTCTGGAAAACATATGGACCCATTATTGTTAAAGCAGAGTATCGGCGTTGCATGAACAATGTCTGTATGAACTACACTAAATTTAGTACAATTTAATGAAAGATACCGTAGCGTAATATTAAAGACTATACAACTTTGGCCAACATTAGGGACTATACAATAGATGCACTAAGTGAGAAGGATATCAAATCACGAACTCACCAAGTAGTCGCATCATCGCATTGATATACTCGTACAGCAACAAACTGACACTCACCAAGTATTTGACCGTCGTCTTGCTGCATTGTTGTTGTTGATATTTATTTGAAACTGTAGCGAATGTGACTGTTGATCACCACTACCGCTTTCACATATTAAATTATACAGAAACTAGCAAATAACTAATGCTATTATTAGCAAATAAGCCTAGCTTAAGGGGTGACTGAAATCTGTCCGAACATTAATATTTTTCTATAGCAGAGAGAAGTTTTCTGTGAAAAAAAGTAAATATTTTTATTGCAATATGAATCTAGGTATATATGGGTTAAATTAGGTTATTGGTGTGGGAGGTACCAGAAAGGCTCGAATTTTTCACATTTTATCAAGCATTGCAAGGCAATTGACAAAAATGTAAGTTAAACATCTAAGTTATTTAAGTTACAGTCTATGAATTAGGGCTTCCAAGGGAAAAATTAAGGTTCGATGAATCGGTCAATTTGTGTGGGAGGTATCAGACTCCACTTAAGCAAACATTTAACGCATTTCAAATTTTATAAATTTAGCGCAACTGAATAACAATACGAGTATGAGTCTAAGAATACATCGATTTAATCGGTCATTTATTTGGGACATACCAGAAAGGACATCATTAATGGTCAATTGTTTAAAATTTTACTAAGCATTTTAAAACAATACAGTGGACAAATAGTTAGTTCGATGCAGACTTTAGCTAGTAGTTTTAGGTTAAAAAAATAAATTTCGGAAAACGGTAAAGTGGGCTGCGCCAAATTTTAACAAGTTTTAAAAACACATCGGCTGACATCGCTCATTTGACCTATAAATCCAGAAAAACATTTGGCAAGAAGATACTATGTACTTCAAAAGCTTTTTTCTACGTTTTTTCCGTATCCAATTCCCACCCATAATGCAGAAACGGTATGTCCGATGCATTTATAATTTGGGCAATTACAATGTTTTGTATCGGTTAATGCTACCAGTGGTAGTGATATATTTCGTTTCACTCCATGTGACACTCCCAATACCAATTAACGTTAAATTTGGTCAGTATTCAAGTTAGGGTAGCATATTGTAAGTTATAAATTTGCAATTAACTCTAAATTTTATTGTACCTCAAAATTATAACATATTCATGCTTTGAACGCAGTGATTTCATCTTTTCTAGCAAAAGTTGCGTATAAAAAAAATGTTTATTCAACCGATTGGTTAAAGGTACATATTATTTAACACGCAAAAGTGTAATACCAAAAACGCACAGACTAATACTTGTATTTGTCTGATAGTAGCCGGAGATCATAAGTGGGCTATATCGACCCACCCCTCTAGGTGCCTTCCACGCAAACTGACGAACATTATGAAATTCATTATTTACTCTGCAACTTCTCATTCGTAACCTTGCATAAACTAAATTTTTGCCCATTGTTTTGACTTACAATGTTTGAAGAATTTAAAAAATCGTCCGACTAACCACGGTTTTTCTGGGCTTTCCCAGACAAACATCCACCAATCCTAAGAATATATGAGTTAATATTTTTTGCCAAAGTGGAGTCTCGTAATGAAAACGATAACGTAATTATTATCCTTTCCTTTGTAGTATCTAACTAATATACCACCATAACCTATATTTTGCCCATTGCGTTGATTGATAATTCTCTGTAAACCTTGAAAAATGTCCAGTAAGTAACCTTCTTATACCTTTCATATAAATGACAGATTTAATATTGTACGTTCATATCTTTCGTGCATAGTGACCCAAGTTCTGAGAATGCAAATCAAGGACATCGGTT
>JAHXMU010000790.1:63266-97266 GCA_019455685.1 Philornis downsi | reverse complement strand
AGATTGCCAACCGCCAAATTTTTATTTTTTTCTTTGATTTTTTTTTTAAAAACATGGGTCCGTCGAATATGGGCAACCCTGTACTCCCCCAGTTGGGGAACTCTCAGTTAACACGCCAAAATCGTTCACAATTCCGAAACCTACTAAAACTGTAATGACACCAGTAGCAGGACTTAATAGTCCAAATGTAAATTCCCTTATTCCAGGAAATGCTAGAAATCGTTATTAGATTGTAATTTCTCATAACGAACCCATTGTATCCGAGGCGACAGGAAACTCCTGGACCGAAGTTCCATCAAAAAGGCCTCGCAGTCGAAACTCATTCCCGAAAAATCGGAAACAGGTTACTTTGGATGAGTACTGGTTGGGCGATCGACCAAAAAAATCAAAATCGATTTTCTGGGCATGAAGCCGATGAACAGCTTAAACAAAAGGAAGTCGTTCACAAACCTCCTCCAATTTTTGTTGATGGTGTAGTCAAAATCCAACCACTAATTAAAGAACTCAACGAAAAAGTAAATGAAGGATACGTAATTAAGGTACTAAACCACAATAAAGTGAAAATACTACCTAAAACCCCGGAATTCTTTTCGAAAATCGTGAAAGTTTTGGAAAATAAAAATACAGAATTCTACACTTATAAATTGAAAGAGGAAAGAAATTTTAAAGTAGTGTTAAGAAATCTCCATTATTCGATGGATGCGGAGGATATTGTTGATACTCTTAAAAATTTAGGACACAACGTCAAATATGTCCATAATATAAAAAGCAGGTATACCCAACTTCCCTTGTCATCGTTTAGGATTGAATTAGAGCCCCATGAAAACAATAAGGATGTATATCAAATTAAAATATTGATTAACACGATCGTGTCTTTTGAACAGCCTCGACCAACGAGGGAAATCGTATAATGTTCTAATTGTCAACACTACGGACATACGAAGGCTGGGTGCCATAGAAAACCCAAGTGCATTAAATGCGCTGGAGAGCATATATCAATAAATTGGTCTCGAAAAGCTCCAACTGCAGATGTAAAATGTGTTTTGTGTGAGGGAAATCACCTCGCAAACTATAAAGGTTGCCAGGTCTATCAAAAGATCATTAACCCCAATAAAACCCCTTCGGCCAAAAGAGCCGATAATTCTGCCCAGCTGAAAACAACATCTCGCGTTGTTTCTGATAAAAATGTTACCTTTAGGCAACCTCCTGGTTATTTCCCCGTTTTACCAGACCCTCGTAAAGCTGGCAAGCAGCCTGACAAACACCCCTCATTAGGTCCCGTAGAGTCAGCCCCTCTTATTGCTGAAAAGCAACCTGGCACCCCCTTGCTAGGCACTTTTCCCGCCTTAGGTGCAAATTACCCGGCACCTCTACAAGGCAAGGCCTCCGAAAGGCGCCATGGATTCACATACGCAGAAACCGCTAGCAACGGAAACAATCCAAGACATAATATAAGAGAACCTGATACAAATCCATCAGAGAGCATATTGATCACTACACTCACTGATGAATTCCGCGAAATGATGGTGGTAATGAAGCAGATGATGCAGCAAATGACTGCAATGACCACAATGTTGGAAACTCTAATGTCTAAAATGACATAAATTCGATCGATTGATAATAGTCTTGTGGAATGCAAACGGGTTATCTAAACACAACCTGGAAGTCAAAACACTTGTAGATATGCATAATATCGACATTCTGCTTATCTCTGAAACTCATTTTACCCGTAAGGATTATTTTTCTATACCGAACTATAAATTCTATCACACAATACATCCAGATGGTACAGATGGTATGCAAGGGCAGAAATACAAGCCACAACAATAGTGGTTGAAGATTGGTCCGGCCCAATAAGTATCTCCGCTATATATAGTCCCCCCAAACACAAAATGAGTTGTAAAATGTACAAGGAGTTCTTCAAAACACTTGGTAATACCTTTGTCGCAGGTGGCGACTACAATGTCGTCGTCAACTTTAATATGCAGCTGAATCAATGAACCTATACACGGTATCAAGTGCACAACCGACTTATTGGCCAACAGACTGCAGCAAAATCTCCGATTTACTAGATTTTTGTGTGACAAGAGGTATTAAGAAAGAAACAGTGCAATGTGAATCCATTTATTATTTGTGGTCTGACCACACCCCTGTAAAGGTAACTCTGGGCAGAAAAATATTGCCTGCATCAAGAAGTTGTGTACTCCATAATAAACGAACTGACTGGAATCTCTTTCGACATTTGGTAAAAGCTAATGTAAATATACATATTGCTTTAAACTCAGATAACGATATAATAAATGGAGTTGAGCAGGTTAATAATATTATCCAACAAGCAGCTTGGAATTCTACCCCTTTGAATGAAACAAATATACCTGAACGAAACTCTCTATATAAAGTAATAAAGCGTACAAACAAGTCCATAAAACACGATCCCCCTATTCGAACCATACAGAATACATGGGTTAAAAGTGATTCTGAAAAAGCTGAAACTTTCGCAAAACATCTGGAGAAAGTATTCGTACATAATGAACAACATGTTAATGACACTTTTTTAAATGAGCTGCACAACTTTCTAAATGAAGATTACCAGATGGACTTGCCTATTACACAAATTACCACCTGCGAAGTTAAAACTATAATTGCTGATTTAAAAGACCGAAAAGCTCCGGGATACGACTTGATCACTGCTAAAGTCTTAAAAGAATTGCCTCAGGAAGGCTTTCAGGAAGGCTTACAGCTTCTAACAAGAATATACAATGCAATCATTTTAAAGTTGTACATTCCGCCACAATGGAATACCTCAGGTGAAAATGATACGAAAACCAGGAAAACCACCTGAAGAAACCTCTTCCTACAGGCCCATAAGCCTCCTACATATACCATCAAAAGTCCTCGAAATTTTATTTCTCCGAAGATTAAACCCCATAATAGAGTCAAAAAAACTAATACCTGATCACCAATTTGGTTTTAGACAGGGACATGGGACGATTGATCAGGTTCATAGATTAGTTGAACTGATAAATAAATCTTTCGACACGAAAAAGTATTGCAATGCGGCATTTCTGGACATTTCACAAGCCTTTGATAGGGTATGGCACGAAGGTTTATTATTCAAATTGAGGAAAATGTTACCCACGAATTTCTTCATTTTTCTGAAATCTTATTTATCTGAACGAACCTTTTTTGTTAAACACGGCGAAGACATGTCGGACATGCTTAAATCGCATGCGGGAGTACCTCAGGGCAGCATTATTGGTCCTACCTTATATCCGATTTTCACTTCGGACCTACCCACAGAAGAAGGGACTACAGCTGTTCTTGCCACTGATGTCATCAACCCGGATCAAGCATATAGCAAATTGCAAAAACATCTCGGTACCATAACAAAATGGCTGCAGAAATAGAGAATAAAGGCAAACGAAACGAAATCGGTTCAGTTAACGTTTACACTTCGGAGAGCATGTTGTCCTCCCGTGTCTATTAATAATGTTGAAATACCTCAAGCAAATGATGCAAAGTATCTAGGCATTTATTTGGACAGAACACTAACTTGAAGAAAGCATATATTTACAAAAAGACTGGCCTTGGCTTTTCAATGGCAAATCCAAATTATCCCTAGATAACAAATTGATAATCTATAAATGTGTCTTAAAACCCATATGGACATATGGGGGACTGCAGCAAACTCCAACCTTGAAATATTGCAACGCTTTCAATCCAAAGTACTGCGAACCATTACCGGTGCACCCAGATACTTCTCGAACAAACAGTTGCATAGGGAATTGAAAACACCCTTCATTAAGGAAGAAGTCCAAAAATACTCCGCTGGATACATGAATCGTATTCAACAACATCCGAATCAGCTGGCGCCCAATCTGATCAGCGAAACACAATTATTTATCAGACTAAGGAGGAGAACCACACAGGACCTGGCTACTCAGGACGAATAAAGCAGTAGGGACACTAAAGAAAATGTTCCCGAATAAAAATAAAATTTTAGTATATAAGTAGTATGTAGGCCAATGTGAATATTAATGAATGTCCAAGGACAGATTGTAATAAATCCAGAATTCAAAAAAAAAATGTTTTACCACACCAAGTGTTGTATGAGTGCGTTCTTACATATCCTGTTACGGTTTTCGCGGCTGTTACCATCGGTTGCTCAATATGTTTGCCACTGTGTGATTGAAATGGGACCGTTTTCTAGCAGTAATTGAGAATATCTGTTGGAAAGGCTGTGAGAATGTCGGGGGTACGCAGCTTCGTGACGATATATATGTATTTGGTTACGTACGTCCTTCGTTCTGTTCAATCCCGTGCGTATCTTAACAAATAATGGTTACAGATCATAAGCAGATGCAGAAGCATATGTTCCGCTTATTATCATGTTTTCCACCACGACGGAAGTAACCAGTCATCCGTTTTCGGAAGTTTTGGTATATAGACTGAAATTTCGGCCTCCTATTTCGGCTTTATAGCCTCCCAAAAACATTTTTAATATCGTGACCAGGATGTTCTGCTCATCTTGGTCGTACTTAGTGGCGGATGCACAATTCAGTGTGACAAAAATATTATTTCGTCTTGATGCGGTCAGTGTACTCGTATATACAGTCATTTTGGCTATAAAGTGTGAGGTCTCTTACTAACAATTCATGCTGTCAAAGTTGTTAAGTTGTTGTCTTTCTTTCAATTCTTATACTATATATATCCATTTGTATAAAAAGTCAAAAAAGTAATTAGCTTTATATACTTACTTGCAAATCTGGGGTCATTTGCTGTGGTGCCGTACCAGGACGTGGTACGCATATCGCTGTAATGTCCCGTTAAGGATAAATTTTCTGTGGGACCACAATAACTCTGCACTCCAGGACTGTGATAAATGGATCCCATAGCGTACGGACTTGCCATTGCCGATGGACCCAAAGCACTAGGTGAATTTAGACTGCTGCCGGTAGAGTTGGATCTGTAAAAAACATATTTTGCTTAAAATATTATTTATTTTCTTATCCTACAGCCAAATGAGACATTATTTTGTGTAATCCATAATTTACATAAATCTTTTCGCCGCTTTTCTAGAGTATAGCTTTGGTAGAAATTTGGTTTTTAAAATTTGGACAGCATTCAGGTATTTGAAAATTTTTATTGTTTGAGAATAAAAAAAAATTCAATATAGTGGCGCATAAAGACTTATACGGACGTAAGATGAAACTTTCTTTGAATATTTAAATCAGAAACAATTTTTTGTTTGTTGGCAGTCAAGTGAAGCGACTTACATATAGCTTCACCCAACATCCTCTTGTAAAAGTGCAAAAGAGTGCGGAATACCATCCTATCAATAGATGCTAAGTTATGACTTATTGAACTTAGTTATTATAGATAAGTTTAATAAAAGAAATGAATGATAATGAATAAGAGGTATTAATCCAGGACTATATAGGCTAAATTGGATAATTTTTAGAGGAGGCATCATTTTCATTTTAGAACTAACTACGATTTGTCTATCATTTTGCTGAATCCGGTGTAGCTGATTGAAAGACATAAAGCCAAGAATATATGGAAGGCAACCCCCTGTGATAATTTTGCCAAAAATTGTGAAACAAACCAACGAACAAAAATTTAAGTTTCTTCTAACTGTAAATGTAGTAAACGTGTTTAATAAATATCGCATAATATTACCCAATGCAAGAAAACATCATAATGATTTCAAACAATGTGACAACGTCAAAACATGACCAAATACTCTTTGAAATCGACAAAAAAAATGTAAAATCTCTCTGTTGGGCCGAAATATCTCATAATGTCGTTAATAAAAAATAATGATACTTCGAAAAGCGTTTCCTTACTTGTGATAAAAAAAATAATTGTCAACTTTAGTGCACGTATAAACATGAGCAAAAAGCTTTTTAATGGCGAATTGCCACAGAGTAAACTAAACTAGTAAAATTAATACCTCTGTCTCCTACAATAAAGGTTGAAATCGAACAACACGATAAACTTAACTATACCCGTGGTCTAATTTACTGCAACAATCCTAGAGGAATTTCGGAAAACGAAATTCGATCGGAATTAAAACTCTAAAATGTGAGAAAAGTTAAGAAAAATCCTCAATAGGGAAGGTGTTTTGCTGAATGAGATCGAGCTTATTATAATTACATTTGACTTGCCAAAATTATGCGAACACATTAGCATAGGCTACGAAAAAGCCATAATAAGATCAAATATACCTCTACCAATGATGTGCTGTCAATGCTTTCGCTATGACCACACTGCAAAATTATGTAGAAACAATAAAGTCTGTACAAACTTTGGAGATGTTGAACACACTGTTATGAATAAAATATAAAATAAAATATTAAATATTATTGGCATTATTATTCATTAAAATATTAATTGCAAAAATCTCATCTCCAACGCCATCTATCACTTCAAATAAAACCTTTTAAACATTCCGGAATACTCTACCAATAATTTAAGAGTAAAATGAGCCAAATCGGTCCAACCGTTCCCGAGCTTTAGCGAGATTAACGCACAGCAATTGATTTTTATATATATAATAGATTACTTTTGGTTCGTGATTCTTAGAAATCATAAAGCAGTAAAGTAAATAAAGAAAGTGTGAAAAATATGTGTGTATGTTTGTTCATATTCTTATGAACGATTAATGAATTAATGCTAATATTTACATTTTTCTTTTACTTGTTTCATAGAGTACATTTTCAAAATTTTGTTCATTTTTAATTTGCTTCGGAAATAGAGTTTCGAGTTTTATATTATTAAATGTTACATTTTCGTTTTCTTTAATTTTTGTTATGATGTTAGGTAATATAATTTTATCATACACTTTTATATTGACATTTGAATAACTTTTATCTAAAGTTTGAATAATACAGTTCTCAAATTTTATCATAAAATTTCCTATTTGTTTTATTTTAAATTTGTTACAATTGTGAGACACTTCTGCTTTAAAATTCTTAGATATTAGGATACCAGGTAGATTTTTTTACGATTGTTTGGTTTAATGATATCATGTTGCAATATGCGTCTTTGAAATTAAATATATTTTGAAAGCATTCATCATTAATTGTTTCCAAATTCTTTTCAAGGTTATCTTTGATATTAATATCAAAGATGTTGTTCTTCATGTCAGCTAAGACTTCATACTTATTGAGAATAATTGATTTATTTATTGCATTTGGAAGAGGTTCAAATATTATATTTGATAGAACATAATCGGAATATTTCGGAATTTGAAGGATTATTACATAGTTTTCGTCGTGGAAGCCTACAATGACTTTAGTATTTGTGTAACTCTTAAAGTCACTGATTAAGTCTAATTCAATACGTGTAAGTATATCTGAGCGAATAATTCCTAATTCAGTAGAGAAGATAATTTGACCGATATCATTTACGTGATTTTTTAAAAGTGATATATCGTTGTTTATTTGATATATTTGTCTCAAGAATGTTATTTCGTTTTCTAACGTTGCAGTTTCATTCTGAAAATAGTCGTTAAATGTTCTTATGTAATTTTTTTACTTTTGTTTGTCATTAATGTGGTCTGTAATGTTTCGCATTTGAACAGCAAGGACATTATTTACATATGTCAGATTGTTGATTTGGGTTTGTAGATTTTCTTCGTTTTCATTTAGGTATTTAAGAGATTGGTTAATTTTTATTTCGTCATCACTGTCTAGTGTACCTGCTATTATTTTTAATCCTTTTCCTAATACATTAATTAGTCCGCGTCTAGATCTAAAGTTCGGGTTAGGATTTTAAATTTTTCCTTTGAGTAAAGCAAAATTTTTGTTTACTGTGTCCAATAAGGCTTTTGTGTCAGTTGTAGTTGAGTTGAGTGATTCCATATTGGAATGTATTACGTGCAACGTGTCTATATATGCTGAGGTATTAACGATAGGGATAACCTTATTATACTATTTGATCACTTGGATTTCGCTTTTCTTAATGGGTATGTATCCGTTGTTAATTGTACGTCAATAAATTGTGCGATACTTGTTGAGATTAAAGATATGATTGGAGTCCAGTTCGTCATCTGAAATAACGATGTTACGTGTTAGTAGTGGTCACTGTCTTGGTATTTTTCTTTTGTTTAACGTGTGTCTTGTAATATTTTAGTCCGCTTTTTGTATTCTCTATATGGTTATTGTCAATTTTCTTTGGATTCATTTTTCTATATTTTCTGTGATTTTTACCAACACTTATTCAGGAAGTCGCTAGGTTCAAAGCCTGTGGAATTATGTATTGTATTATTATGAAATTCTATTATCCTAGTAATTTTTTCTTCTACTGTTTCGTTCTTAGCTTGCTCATTGTGTCTTAGCCTTATGTGTTCACTTAAGGTAATATATAACCTTTCTATATCTCCATTTGAAGTATGGTTGCTATTAGATGTGTAGTGTATTTCGATATTTTCGCCTTTTAAGAATTGTTGCATGGGTATTGCTTTGAATCCAAGTTCATTGTCCACTATGATTTTATTTACTTTTCGGCAAAGGTTAATTATAAGAAGCACCTTGGCTTTAAATTCAGTTAATGATAGGCCATTAATATGAAAAGCTAACACATATTTATTTTTATCTACCATTGTCAAGAATAGTTTGTTTTCGAGTGTGTAAAATACGTCTAGATGTTTAATTTCTCTAGGTCTTCTCAGTGTCTCTGTTATTTGAAAAGGAATTTTTGATGGATTTTGAACATATTTTTCTATGTTGCAGTAATTAATTCTAGTTTTTAAATTTGGCTTGTATATTCTGTTTTTCAATTCCCCGAAAACGGCATTTACACCCTTGTGGTTTTTATCAAGGCGTTCTTTTCCTACAATATTGGTCAGTTTGTTTTCGTCTTCAACATCCTCGAGCTCTCTTTGGCATCTTACTATTTTAAATTTTTCATTATTGTTTCAATAATAATAGTGTTTATTTGGTTAGGATTAAAATATGATTTTAATAATGTTATTAGTGTTGCTTGATCTAGTTCCTTGAACCAAAAAATTTTCTTTCAGTTATTAAATACTTTTACTATTTTAATCTTCGTAGAACCTAAATTAATTTTCTTAATTATTATCTGATTTTTATAAAAATTTATAAGACAGTTAGTTTGGGAAATATCCACTGATCTTTCAATATGGTTTACCTGGGGATGTATTCGGGATAATGCGTCTGCATTGCCATTTTTTACTCCTTTTTTATATTTGATTGTACAGTCAAATTCAGACAGTTTCAGTCTCCAAAGAGCCAATTTAGAATTTGGCTCTTTGATGGAGAACAGCCAAGATAATGGTTTATGGTCAGTCTCAATTATGGATTTTCTTGTGAAATTAAGAACGCACTCAATTTTTGAAGTGTTTGGTCCTAAAAACTCAGTTTCTCTTTTGCAAAATTCACACTTATCCAGTTGTATTTTAAGGTTAGCTTCTTGTGAGCATTTAAAAATTATTTAAATTGACTGCAAATGTTCGTGTAATGAAGTGGAAAAAATAATAATATCGTCTAGAGATACTAGACAAATTTTCCAATGTATTCTTTTAATACGTTGTTCATTAGTCGCTGGAAGGTTGCAGGTGCAGCTTTCAATCCGAAGGGCATTTTTAGAAATTCGTAACGTCCTCCTTCGACTGAAAATGCGGTTTTATGAATGTCTTCTTCACTGACTTCTATCTGATAGAATCCTTTTGCAAAATCTAAAGTAGTGAAGTACATACTTTTGCCCAATTTATCCAGGATTTCCTCCATATTCAATATCGATCGTCTATTGTTACTTCAATCAGCTTTCTATAATCGACCACTAGTCTCCACTTTCTGTGACTGCTAGCGTCTGATTTTTTTGGAACAATCAATATTGACGCTGAATATGGTGGGTTACTGAGACGGATGATTCCAGATTCTAGCATTTCTTGTATTTGGTTTTCTACCTCGTTTTTATGTATGTACGGGTAACGATAGGACAGTGAAAATCAGGACGTCATTTATTATTTTTATTCTGTGTTTTATAGCATGTGTAAAAGTTAGATCAGAATTAGGCTGATAAAATATATTTTTATATTCTTTTACGATTTTATATATTTTCGTTTTTTCTTCTGAATTCATATGTAAAGTCCGAATTTGTTCAATTGTACAGTCGTTGTTGTGTTCTGTCATATTAATGGAATTACTACGGTTTTCACCATAAAGAAGGGGAACTTTTCTATTATTATTTATTTAATAGCTTTATATTTATGCAGATTATCATTACCAATTATTCCATCGTATTTTCCGTGGGATTGACATTCTATTAAATGTATTTTATTTTGGGGGTCTCCAAATTCTTCAAATAATGGAACTTGATAAATTGTATTAGTGGAAACTGTATTTTGTAATGTTTTCAAAGTCAATGTATTTGAATTAATTTTCCATTTTGTATTACATATTTTGGGGTTAACAATTGAATGCGTGGCACCTGTATCAATTATAAATCTAAGGTGATTTGTGACTATTATATATGTATATGATGGTGCTCCGTAGAGGCTGGTAAAGGAAAATTTTGAGGATTGTTTGTTGAAGTACTTGGGAGATTGTTATTACCGTGTATCATATTGACATCCATAGGTTCAGGCAAATTTCTATTTTGAAAGTTATTGCTTGAGAAATTGTTACCATTTGGATAGTTGAGTCTATTAGCAAAATTATCTATTTTGTTAATAGTCTATATTTTGAAAATTTAAATTGTTTCTATTATAGGAGTTGTTTACATTTTGAAAGTTGTTTCCACTTTGAAAATTGTTCCTGTTATAAGAATTGTGAAAATTGTTTCTGCCTTGGGGATTATTCTTGTTTTGAACATTGTTTAGAATCGGCTGAAATTGTTTATTATATTTATTGCGAGATATCTCCGCATTTTCACTCCCCATGTGGGCGTATTCTGCTTGGAACAATATGTCCATGGCTCCTTCCAGGTCTGTGGGGTTTCTGCAGAACAAAACGGTTTTCATTGGTTCTTTAATCTTTGAAAATGGGCGGTCTGCATATTATTGATTGCTGATTGCTTCTGTTTGACCTAATATAACTACTAACTTATTATTACGTCTATGTAGTTTATTTTTTATCTCATTGTCAAAATCTAAGGTATTAGTTCTAAATGTTGTACCTCTTAATTCGTCAAACAATTCGTCACATGATCGCCTATCGCCGAAATTATTTTGGAGAATATTTTTTATCTCTGACCAGGTTGTGGCGTGGCAATTTATTTCGATGGTCTGTCTTGCTTTATTACCCTTTAGTCTTGATTTTATTATGTCTGAGAAGAAAAGTTGGGACGGTTGGTCGTATATAGATATGGATGAATCCCGTCTACGAGTGTAGTAAAAGTCTGTAAGTCATTGGTGTCTCCATAAAATTCAGGTAAGTTCTGGAGATATTTCAAAGGGTCTATTACCACTTGGTTTTGTGGTTGGTCAACCATTTTTATTAATGATTTTTTTTTCCTTTGGTAAAAAAAATATTTGTTTAGTTACGTCTAAAATACCGTTTTGTTTTAAAATTCTTCTATTCCTAACGGTTACCTCAATTCTATGAGGTATAATTTCCTCTTCTGTCGAGTACCCGTCGTTTGACTCCATTCCTCAGTCAAGTGTTATGTTCATAGAACCGTAGTCAATGTATCTTGGCTCGTATTCAAAATTCGAAGGATATTCCGACAAAGAATCACTATCACTCATAAAAAGATGTTGCTGAGCAAATGATTTCGCGATAAAGTTAGCAAAAGGTTTCACAAAAACAAATTAGAAAATTTATGACACTTTGCAATTATATCTTTTAGTAAATAATTTCTTTAAAATTCACAATAAATAGCAATTTATGTCGCTTAGCAATTGGGGTTTTTTTAAATGGTTTCTTAATAAATGAAACTATGTCACTTAGCAATTGGTTTCTTAAAAAAAATTATGTATATCTTTTAGCAGGTGATCTTTTTAAAATTCATAATGTATTAATAAAAAAATTTGTCTTGCTGTAATGTTGCTGGTAACTTCTGTTGTTTCCTCTTATTGTAGTTGCTGATGTCTTCTCTCTCTTTTTTTTGTTGTTGAATCCTTTTTCGCAGGATTTTTTAATTACTAGTCCTGTTTGCTGGATCTGTTTGTTTATTTATCCTGTATGCAGTAGTTTTCAATTACTAGTCCTGTTTGCAGGATCTGTTTGTTTATTTATCCTGTATGCAGTAGTTTTCAATTACTAGTCCTGTTTGCAGAATCTGTTTGTTTATTTATCCTGTATGCAGGAATTTTTAATTACTAATCCCGTTTGCAGGATCTGCATGTAGGAGTTTTTAATTACTAGTCCTGTTTGCAGGATCTGTTTTATTTATTTGTTGTACTTCGCGATTAAACATTAAAACGTATATAACAAACTATATTTTAGTTAAACCGCGATCCTACCGACTGTGTCAAAAACAGGTTTTTACCTGATTGTTTATAAAAAAAACACTTGGATTTTTTGTTTGGTTAAGTTCAATACTGATCTTTATTTTTTTAAACTTTCTTATTTATACTTAATTTATTTTGTTTACGACAAATATTTGGTTACTTTACAATAGTTTACAGTTTACAATTCTTGGGAGAAATGGTTCATCGGTTTTTTTTAATAATTAATTGCAATTGCTTAATTCTTTCAAAGTAAAAATAGTTCGTTGGTCTTTTATTAATGGTTACTTTTAAATAAAGAAAGTGTCAAAAATAATTATGTATGTATGTTTGTTCATATTCTTATGAACAAACATTTTAGTTTTTTTTTATATTTCGAATGCAGTGGAGGCTATAACTCATCACCCAAAAAAAACACAAACCATCAATGTCAAATGTCATGTCTAAGCGTACAAAAAATTAGTTGAAATCAGCAGCTGTAAAAAGCTGAATACAAAAAAAAAAAAAAAAAAAAATATGCAGCAACACATCGGAAAGCGATAACACTGATAATATTACAGAGGTGTAAAACAAAGTTATCCATTTAGTGATTTCAAAACCACCGGTCTGGCAAGGCTGTGTTATCTGAAGTGTTATTTATTTCATAAAAGGTTTGCCATTTACGAATATGGCTCGCCAAAGATCGTGTTTACGCGGATAATCCCCCAAACGTACTACCCGAAATGTGCGAAAATGTGGTCAATGGGACCATTTTTTAAAGATGTTGAAGGAGGTTTTCTTACCCAGAACTGCGTCGAAGACGTATCCGTTTCAACAGCATTTGGTAAGATGGAGCAACTGCACACATAACCAGACCGGTTATGCCGGAGCTCCAACGAAAATTCCCAAACAAATTAATATCCAAAAACTCTTCTTTCCGCTGGCCTCCAGGGTCAACTGACGTGACTGCACCAGACTTTTGTTTTGGGGTTATATCAAACAAGAGTTGTAGAAAACGAAATCAAAGAATTTAACTGAATTGAAACAGTTCATTAAAACACTAATTGAGACGATCCCGACTTCAACCCTTCAGGCCGCAATGAATAATGTTCTGCTCAGGTGTCGCATATCTCGTACATGAATGAACATGATGGTCATTTATGGCCTATCGTCTTCAAAACCAATTAGTTATATAAAATAAAATTGAATTGTCTATACAATAAAAAATGTATAAATGGATTACATTTATTAAAAACAAGTTATTTGAATTTCTTATTGTATTGCAATTGGCGCGTCACACTGTGTATTACCCCATCCTCATCTTCCAATCAGAGGTGTTGAACAACCCTTTGAGCAGGAAATTAGACGAATGTAAAAAAGAGAGGATCCGACTACTAAATCTTTCCAAATATATTATAATGAACTGTAACCTAATTAACTACCGAAGAGTTAATGCTCAGTACAAAAGATAAATGAAGAAGTCTGAAAAATTATCAATCGATAAATTTACTTCTGAAATCAAAAACAGTAGTTCTCTTAGAAAAGTATGGTCTAATATTCGCAGGTTCTGCTGTTTGTATCCCAAACCCAAAATAACACTTATAATTCCATTGTGAATGATCGACACGATATTGCAAACAGTTTTTTCGACCATTGGTCTCTTTCATCAGAAGATTGTGTTGATTCTAAATTCATAAAAATAGCGTAACGGATCGGCTAAAATGTTTGGTTCCATATAGGAACGCAAACCTAATTAAGTTCTTGATTGCTCTCAACAAACTTAAATGTAAGACACCCGATATTGATGATATGTTTTACCCTATAACAAAAGATCTAAGCATTACAACGAAAAGAAGGATGGGTCCTTATGCAACATAATTCTATGTTCACACATTCCTCAATTCTCCAAAATCAGCTTAGTAATTCCGAAACCAAAATTCGATAAAGCTTTGATCAGTTCATACCGTCCAATACCTTTGAACGCATCTTGTTCCAAAGTTCGTGAACATCGTTGGCTGATCCACTAATCTTCTTGGATTATCACATAAGCCACTCTTAAAGTAAAAAAATACCTATCAATTGTTCCGCTCGATTTTGCAATGGCATTTGACAAAATCGGAATGCATACAATTCTTGATCAGTTGAACGATTGGAATATGGAATCTAAGCTAAATAACTACATTAAAAACTACTTAACTAATAGAAAAATTATTGTTCGCTTCGACTCAGGTTATTCTAATATTAAAGAGGCTTTCAAATGAAATTCCGCAAGGTTCTGCTCTCTCGGTGATTCCATTTTTAATAGCCTATAATAAACTTACCGAAATTTTACAGTCTCACAAACAAATTGAATTCTTTATCATAAAAGAGCTGAGTTTCTTAAAACTAACTCATAAATTTGGATCAAATTTTCCAAAGTATATTAGGATGTTGTCAATACCCAGGAATTATAGCTTTAAAAATTTAATCATTTTCATATTTGTAAAGCAACAACAACTTCATTATCCCTTCTGTGAACAAATTGAGAACATCGATGAAATTATTGTTGAGGAATTTCAAAGTTCCTATGAACATTTTCATTGTTAATATATAGTAGCATAGCTGTTCTTGTTTTGTTAATATTATAATTTTCTTTTGTCAATATTTATTCTACAATAAATACATTTCTTGTTCAGTCAATAATTAACACATTGTCCCTTTTGAAACAATTAAGTATCATCAAAGCCTTTCAAATTAGAAATTTTAGTGCAATACATTTATTCTAATTACAATAAGAAATATCGGATATATCTTGGGGCACACCGGATAACAAAAATTCTCAAAATGCACACATTAGCCGAAATACATGTTGGCGAATTACTTAGAATGCAAGAAAAAAAATACAAATTTATGTACACTGACGGATACAAGCTAAGATACCAAGTTAGCTTTAGTTTGGTGAAAACGATAAAACTGTTAAAATTTGACTCCTTCCTGAATACAGTTCGATATTTACTGCTGAAATTATTACCAATATTTGAAACGATAAAGTACGCTTACAATAAAAAACGGAGGTACCCCATTTTTACAGATACATTATCTGCTTTGGGCAAAATCCAAAAAGGACATTTACACAAATTCAATGAGGGATATTTTGATACTGCAAAACTAATCGATTAAAATGAACTGGCCGACAAAACAGTCAAACAAGCAATAATCCGACCACTTTACAACATTGCAAACTTACATAACTACTTAAACCATGTTTCGGTTCTTTCAAGAAGAGATCAAATTAAAATAATTCATTCAAAACTTCTTCTTCTTAGGTGGAAACTAAAAATAAACATCCTTATATATTAAAAGTCGAACGATAAAAATAATTGGAAACACTTCGGTCTTCTGTGCTTCTTCTCCAATCAATAACACCAAGTTTCGGTATTACTTCAAAAGCCTGGTGCTTCCAATGTAGTTTTGGTCGCCCGCTTCTGCACCGTCCATCGGGCTAGTTGCCGAAAACTTTTCGAGCTAGAACATTCGTGCGCTGGACTACGTCGATATCGGCTCTGCTTTAACAATGATGGTTCCATATATTTTCGGAAGTATTTTCCTCTCAACGACTCCCAGCACTGATTCATCCGTTTGTGTCATAAACCAGGATTCCGCGCCGAAAAAGAGAGGTAAAACCAATGTCTGATATAGTTTAATTTTTGTTCGCTGAGAGAGGGCTTTATCATTGGATTGCTTGTTTAGCCTAAAGAAACATCCGTTAGAAAGCAAAACTCTGCTCTTTATCTCCATGCTGACACCATTTATTTTGTTTATAACGTTCACAGAGCGTCCTAAGCGGGCAGACTGTCTTCTCGTTGAAATAAATAACTTTATTTATTTCTCGTTTATCACAAGACTCATTTTTGCTGATTCTTTCTCAATTACACCTCGCAGTCTTCTGCCAATAATGTCTATATTGTCTGCATACGCGAGTAACATATGGCTTTTGTTGAAGATGGTACCAATCGCGTTAACTGCGGCTATCCTCATAATTATCTCTAACAGTACTTGTATGTTGAAGAGGTCGCATGATACACTGTCGTCTTGACTAAACCTCCGTTTGGTATAAAAAGGTTAACTACGATTTCTGCCTATCTTCACAGAAAATTTCGTGTCAGTCAGCGTCATCCTACAAAGACGTGAAACCTTGAGGAAATTCCAAACTCGGGCGTGGCGTCATATAGTTCCTGATGTATCAGGCTATCGAATACAGCTTTATAGTCGATGAAAAGATAGTAGTCGTCGATCCGTTTTTCTAGCTCTTCTCCAGAATTTGAAGAAGTGTAAATATCTGGTTATGTCTAAAGCCACACTGATTAAGCCCAATCTGGTAAGCTAGAATCGGTTTTATCACGCTCGACAAGACCTTATAAGCAATAGACAAAAGGCTGATACCGCGATAATTTTTACACACACTTTTATAGCCTTTTTTAAGACAGGGCATGGTACACTTAACTTCCAACCATCGGCCATGCATTCTTCGAGCAAACCGTATTTAGAAGCTGATGTATGCTGTTTATCAGCTTATCGCCACCGGCTTTAAACAACTCTACCGAGTTGTTTAAAGTAGCCGCAATACTGCTACTTTGAAATCGTTTTGGCTCGGAGCTGCACAATTTATGTCATCGTCGGTAATTGGGGTGATTTCTGCATTCGTACTGCCATCAGTAGTACTCCATAAATGCAGCACACTGCGTATCTGTGACCAGATTTCCTCCGCTGACTTTACAGGAGGGAAGCATTGTTACATACCTTTACTTCCGATCTTTCGGTAGAATTTTCGGGATTCACCTCTATCTCTGTATCTTTGTATATCATCAGTCTCCCTCCCTTTCGTACCTCTTTCTTCCGCTTAAAAAGTCGGTGTGCCTCTCTTCTCCTTAAAGTATCACGTGTCACAATTGTGACATTCTTCATCATATACTAGGTTGTTTGAGCGAGGTCTCTTATACCCAAAATACGGTTTTTTTAGCGATTGCCATAGAATGTGCAACGCCCCACTGTGCGTCAGGAACATCAGGTGCGTTTAATTGCAGTAGTTGGGTGAGTTTAGTGGAGTCGGCTGTGTCTATCCCGGGGTTATCCAGCTTAGCGACGGGTGACTTTTTGTGCCTGATTACCTTTTTCGCTCTGCTCAGTTTCCTGTGGAACTGGTACCCGGTGCTCCAAAATTGAGAAGAGATCATTGAAAGCATGACGCTTGTTAAATCACTGAAGTCGCCAGGTATGGACGGTATAACCGGAGAGTTGTTAAAAAGCATTTGGAGCACATGCATTGTGTACATGTTAGTTATTTTCCGCGTCAGTGGAAAACAGCCGGGGTATTGTACTCTTAAAGTCGTCCGACAACATCAGGAGCAGTCTTTGATCACACAGTGGTACTTTGCTTTTCAGACAAAAGCAAATTTTGCATTTTTGTCATAAAAGGGAAAAAGGGGCACAGCATTTGAAAAGAAAAATTTGATATCAGCTATAAAACATGTTGGAAACGGATTTATGGTTTGGAAACTTACATTCATTGAGTCTATAATGAAGCAAATGTATTACATACGAGTTTTAAACGATCTTTTACTGCCATGTGTCCAGCAGTTGGAATTATGACAAGAGTTTTGGTATCAACAAGACAACGATCCGACACACACCGCACATGATGTGAACCTCTGGCTGTTATACAATGTAAAGAATCAGTTGCGAACTCTTATCCAATCTCCGGACCTTAAACCAATAAAACATTACATCAAATAGGATTTTAAAGGATATTACAGTAGAAGAATGGGAGAATTGCAGCCGGAGATACAAAAACAACTTGTCGGTTCCATGCCAAGACGTTTTGCGGAGGTTCTAGTAAGAAACGGTTACCCCACTAGTTACTAGAATATCATGGACCATCACTTTCTTTATTAAAAATACTTTGTACGCAATTTTTTACTTTTTTCATGTTTAAAAAAATAAAATTATTATTTTTATTGTTAAAAATCAGTAAAAATTGTATTAATTGAAAGAAATATATAAACTATAAAATTAAACACAGTTTAGTTCAACATAAAATTCGTTTACTAAGATATTTAGGATTTAAATTATTTTGTCGCGAGATTTTACGTTGTACACAGAGTTATGCCGGCGAGTGTATGTTCTTGAAGTTTTTGTTGATTTTAGAGGCGCCTTCGATTATCGGAGGTGGGATGTATGGTGTCAGTAGTGGCGCCTTTGGCGTAGTTAATTCTCTGGCAGAACAGCTAGTGTAGTTGGTGCAAATGACAGGTGGAGCTCGACGTTGTTCGTGGCTGTCCGTAGGATTTCATTTGTAGTTCATTTGTATGGGATCTCATGATGGACCCATTATTGCAGCAGCTAAGTGATCAGTGCACAAGTTGCGCATATAATAATGATGTACTCATCATGGTTGAGGGTCTCGTTCCGTGTTGGAATAACGATTGTCAGGCAATGGTCGGGACATGATGGTGTCGATGTTGCATGAAGCTCTTACGGAGTAGATTGTCTTGCAAACCGAGTTGTAGTGTTTGAGCGTTGCCATGGGAGAGCGGAGAGCTATTTGCCTCAATTGGTTGGGTGGTAAGCTGGTCAGTGTCGTTCACCAGCTTAGACGGATCCTTAGGAGTGACTGGGGGTATAGCGGATGAGGTGTCCGTGTAATATATCTGGGATTGTTTGTTGACAAGGCAACTTATGCGCCTTCTGTGTGGTACGAGTCGATGAAATCTGCATTGGGATATCGTAATATCATCTCTTATCAGAGATTGGAGTATGCCGTACGTATGAGCCGATGCCCTTCAGGCACTGCCCCGCCGAATCTAGTGTAATTCGTCACGCAACTGAATTCAAGGCCAGGAAAGGGTGTGTTTTGGCGGCAACGGACTAGCCGGAGGATGTACTCTTAAGGAACTCTTGGAAAGAGAGCCATAACAAACGTGCTACATTTACGTTCTTGCCAGATGTTGGGTTCGTTTGGAGAAATCTTGCTTTCGGTTTTAACCTTTGCCTTGGTTTTTTACTGACGGGACATGTTCCAATCAATGCCTTTCTGCATAAGAGAACCCTGTCCGATCGCGAGTCGTGCAACTGCAGTGCACCAGTCGAACACTGGCGTATGTATTGTGCGAATGCCCCTTATATGCAGATATATATGTAAAGCTCTTCCAGGTATTATCGATATTTAGGTCAGATGATGACTGGACAGTCAGTAATATGCTCTCTACCCAGGGCGTCTCGGTTAGAGCAACGCAGTTTACTATCTAGGCGTTTGCCCGGCGTAAGGATATTTTGTGGCGTAAGGCAGTATTGTTCAGCACGACAGGTGGTAGCTGCTGCTCGTTGCAAGGGCACCATTCGCTGGGCCACAAGAATTTGAAACTACGAGTAGGTCAGCTACAAGGTTTGACCGGACATTTCTTTCTGGTACCGAGGGTAAGGGAGATTCACACGGACATGGTTTCGAGTTTACGTCTTGTTAATCTGTATATAGATCTTTCGGAGGTACAAGCAGGCATGGAAATTCCACATCTACATATATAACATGGTTGCCGTTCACTGTCGCCGAGGGGAAGGGGTTTGGAGTTTTTACATCTCTCACCGGTGAGGCTACTGCATCTATGCAATGTAATATCGGACCTTCTACCTGTAGTTTCCGCATCCGCAAGAATGTAAAAATTCCCAAGTAAAGTATAGTGTATATATCACAATTTGGTAGCGGCTTAGCTGCGCAGCTCCCACTAGTGAGTTTTGGCGGTAGCGTAGAAATCAGGAGGCCGAGAGACAAAGTTCCCGCCTGATCATTTGGCGTTGGATGGCACCTTGCTCCGTGGGGAAAACCCCCGTGAACTCTCCCAAAACAATTTTAATGTGGCGAAGGCAGCAGTCAGCTAATCTGGGAGACAAGATGTGTAAGTCCCTTTCCTGCAACAAATTCACATCCGAATTCATGCACTTCTGCGTGGCAGCTATAGTAGATTCCACAATTTTTTTTTGCCAAGTGCATCTTTGTCCTATCGCATTTCGTAGATATCAGTGATGTCTGCTTTATACACATCAAGCAAAATCCGTCGGTCAGTCAGAGGCACCTTCTTTGTCCTCAACATTTGTTGGGCTCCGTTTCATCACTTTCCTTTGTTTTCATGATAATTCCATTTAAAATGAGGAGCTTATCAGGCCACTGCATTCGATCCTAGCTTTGGGCTGCCAACGACCACTAGAATGGTATGAATTGGGTTTCAGTGGCAGATGTTACTACTGACCCAAAACGCATCAGTGTTAGCATGCCATTTATGTTTCTTAACTAATCGCCTTCTTATCCATTAGCAGGTAATACTTGACATAAGTCCGAAAATCGTAAGCTGCTTGGGCAGCTGGTTAGAAATTTCCTCATTCGTCCAACACTGGGTCATTTAAGTCTATCGTATAACTACGTTCTCGATAAAAATTTGAAGAAAATGTTTTTAATTCATTAATTTTGATCATCGCAATAGTGGATGTGTGATGTGTAAACAATACTTTGTTCTTCGCCAAATGCGGAATTTCTTCCAAAATGAAAATGAAAAAATTTCATCGCCAAAATGCTGTAATAAATTAGCATAATATGTCCCATTGATGGTTCTTCCTTTCTGAAGATAATCAGTAAAAAATAATCCAATGCACATCCCAAAAAACAAACACCAAGACTTTGCCTGCAGATGGAACCAACTTTGCCTTCTTTGAACGCGATTTCCCCATTCCATTCCTTTATCTCAGGTGTGAAGTGGTGGACCCATGTTCCATCCATGTTTATAAATCGACGCAAAAATTCGGCTTTATGGCGGTGAAACATCGCCAAACGCTATGCTGAAACATTTTGCAAAACGCTGTCTATTGAAAGCAAGTGCGGTACTCATTTTGTGCACAGCTTTCTCACCTTCAAATCTTCGGTCAATATACGATGCATAACGCTTTTTGAAATGTCTATCATTTCAGCTAGGTCACGCGCCTTTAGCCGACGATCACCTAATGCCATTTTGTGGATTTTCTCTTACCGTGTCTTGTGTGAGGCCCTTAATTGGTCGACAGTCTTGGCAGCTCATACGGCCTCGTTTAAATTCTCTTACCTAATATTTTGCTGTGTAAATGAAGGAGCAGACTGCCTCAGAGTAGAATCTAGCTCAGCTTTAACATCGGTTGGACTGAGGCTTTTCAAATGGAAATATTGAATTACATTTTTTCAATGCTTACAAATCCACCGAGATCATCCACTTTTGAAGGCTCAAATCCACGGAACATATACTTTTATTGAAACTTAAGACATACACTGCCGCTCACTTGAATAGCGCTCCCTAATCATTTAACAATAGTGACTACTATTTAAAGTACACTTCACATAACGATTAAGTTTTTACTTACGTATTTCTCCTACTTCCACACATCACCTACAACAAATTTCAAGCCATGGAAGAGTCCCGTTATTTCAATTCGCTCTTTTTTTTAAATGAGTGAAAAATGTGTTTTTTTTTTCTTTTTGGTCCATTTGAATAGCACCCCTCATGCAGTAATCAGTTTAAGTGTGAAAGTCTTTTGCAGATCATCATAAATCAGATCGGATTACAATAATAGTGTATAATTAAATATAAAACAATCGATTTTAATTAAAATGGGCCGAGCTAAATCCGTGAGTGTCGAGGAAAGATCTAAAATTAAGAGCTATAAGGAGTGTGGACTTTCTATTCATTAAATAGCCAGAAACACTAATAGAAGTCGCAAAATTACGTGACACCGAAGGTTATGGAAATAATATTAAAGGTCGAACAGTAAGTGCTATTACAGCCGCTGATAAGAGGGATATTCTGAGATATGCCTCAAATTCACACGACTCTGCTGCCAAAATCAAGGAAAAAGCTGGCGCACGTGCAAATGTATCAATGGTAAAAAGAGTAATTTTCAAAGCAGCACAGTTGCAATGCTTGAGACTTAAAAAGAAACCACCGCTAGACAATCCCAGTAAGGAACGTCGCATTAATTTTTGTCGTACGACTATGACGTGAAGTAGAGAGTGGAATAGAATTACATTTTCCGACAAAAAAATTTAATTTACATGGTCCTGATGGATATAATTACTACTTCAACTATCATCGAAAAGAGGAACACCTACTCAATCGACTACGCAGCCCGGAAAGTGGAGTTATGGTACGGGGAGCGATCTCTTATTATAGCACAATAGATCTCCAGGTTCTCTCTGCAAAAATGAATGCGACTTCATACAAAGCCGCGCTGGAAAAAGCTTTTCTTGAAGTTAAAAATGTTTTCGGAGACTTGGAATAGAAATGTCAACTCGCCAATCCACACAGCAAGAGTCGTCAAATAATGGGTTGAAAGCAAAAATGTTGAGGTTATGAACAGGCCGCCTTACTCCCCAGACTTAAACATTATTGAAAACGTCTGAGGATGGCTAGTACGATTGGCAACGTGTACGAATCAGGAAAACAATATTCAAGCAAAAGTGAACTCATTAATGGAATTAAACAGGCCTGGTCGTATATTTCGCTGGACCTAATCAAAAAACTGTATGGATCTTTAACGAACATGAATCTATTCTCAACCAAGACGGAAGCACCCACTACTAAATTTTTACTTAAAATACTTATTTTTAAATTAGATGTAAGCAAACAATAATGCATTTAATTTAGAATTAATGTTTTCTTGTATAATTTAATTTTTGTAAGGGGGGCTATTCAAATGAACCAAAAACTGAAATTGAATTTCTGTTTTTTTTTTGTGTTTAATGGTTTAGTACTTAATTCATTAAAATGAAAGAAAATTCATATTATAGAATTAATTATATAAAAGCAGAACCAGTTCGTTATAATTATTATTTTGGAAAAAATCGAGCTTAGAAAAATATTTAAAGGAGGTGCTATGCAAGTGAGCGGCACTGTATGTTTTATAAGCTTGCTAGTTTTGAAACCGCCATCGTAAACTAAACTGTTTTCTGATTTTTACAGTATATATGTGTTTATTTAAATTCTGCTGTTTGGACCAACAGTATAGCTGAACTTTTAGGTTGTATGTACTATATTTAAATAAAAGTCATTACTTTTTATATATTCAAATTTCTTCGCCAATATTTCGACTAGCCTCCATGGCCATCATCATAAAATCTAGCACAAAAAAAAACAGATTTACATTCAAACCCATAACACCTATTCACAATTTTTCATTTTTTTTATTAAGGCATATCATGTCTGCGAAATTTGCGCCGGCACTGATACTTTGCAGTATGTGTTTGTCCACTACATTCTGCAGGTACGCCAGTGATGTGCAGCAAAATTAGCATGTAGCTATTGCCTAATGGTTTGTTAGGACAATGTGTTGTTCCAGCAGGTAGTTACACGTTGAAATGTGATTTGTGGCTAGGTAACCTACTTAGTTGCTAATGCTGTTCTAGTAGTTCCAATATATACCTTCAAACTCACGCCAAACTTTTTGATTATATAAACAATATTCACCTTATACCGCCGTCTATGATTTACAAGCTAATTCACACATCTTCTTGTTATAGAAGTTTGAATTTTTAAATCCTTCGGAGGATACTAGAACGTGCGACATATATAAATTGTTGTTGTTGTTTAACTCTGTTTAATGTATTAATTTGTTTGTAAGTTTGAGAAAAACCATTAATAGACAAAAACCAGAACCTTCTTATAGAATTGAGAGCCGTGTTTACATTTGTTTGTAGAAAATGATAATATATTTGGTGTAGAAAATAATAAGTGTTTTGGAAGTGGTTAGCTTTTGATATCAATCTAGGTTTGTCGTTTTACTTTCCTAACTACTGCTGCCTTCAGATGCAGTGTTAGATTTAAAGTTGTTACTAAGGTAGTCTGAATTACTATCGTAATGTTTTCAAAATACATCCTGTTTGTTTCTTGGCTCTTATTTTGAAATGTCTAAAGACTTTCAACACTTCATTCTTTTTCTTCAAAAAAATACATATGTATGATGCATTCATATATACATATATAAAATACCGTGATCCATCTTCACTCGATTGGCCCACATACATACATCGGTGTGTACAAGCTCCAACAGCAGATGAACGGAATTTTGCACAACGAACAGGTGGCGTCACATACCATTTCATTATTTTCTAATTTTAAAACATATCGTTCCTTTAAGTGACCATACCTTTCGTGTCAAAGAATCAATCATCGCTTTGCTTTGCCATCACCAATCAATCATTCTTTCTGAATTCAACAACAAAATTCCAACTTTTGAAGTAATGTGAAGCATTACTTCTCCTTCTTATGTTCTAGCAGTTACTTTCTCTTTAGGAAATATCACTTTATTTCCAAACAACAAATATATTAGTTGCATTCAATTTTGGAACAAAGAAAACTATCGAACTTTTTGCAATATCGATTTGATATTTACATCACTTATTCCGTCTGTATAGACACAACCATGTTTATGTTGTGCTTTTTTATATTATGACAATAGCTTATTAGTTAGTCGATTAGCCGCGATTATTTTATTCTTCTTACTTATCATTCTATTTTTCGTTTTGATTCGCGACATACTCTACTACAATATTAAGTTAAACCAGTCACCCGTTATTCTGCATTTCTTAATTATGAGATTAATTCAAATTAACTCTCTCAAATGACTTCGAATTTTAGAATTGTAAAACGTATTTCCACTTTAAAGTCAACTTTATTAATTCATCCAAAAACACAAACAAAAAATTCTAGAAAATGCTAAAAGATTTGAGAGAACACATATTTACATAATGGATGCGATAAAGACAAACATAATTGCAGAATAGTGTAGCTTAACATAAACTTATTTCTAGTGTGTTCTTATTTAAAAGACACAAATATAACTTACAATCGTAAACGTAATTCTAAAAACTTACTATTTACACACATGATAGTTGAATATTTTGAAAGTGGTCTTAACGATTTTTGTGGAATATGCACTTAAAGAAATTACACTTATATACTCATACATATACTGCAACTCTGCCGTCCTGAACATGAAACCCTTGATCTCATAACAAACTTGATTTTACGCGTCCTCTAAACCACGGTCGAATATTCGCTACTGCCCAAACACCTTTATACGGTGCAAGCCACTGCTGGAATCCCTTAACGTCTTATATGAGATACCGTCCATTCATCGAAACTTTAGATATTTTATAAGGTCCCTTATAAATAGCAATTAGCTTGGGGATATGCTTCGTAATCTTCGGTGAGCCGCGTGCTCATTTCTTCATAATCTTAACTGAGCCGTATGCTCTTTACTCTATAATCTTCAGTGAGCCGACTTCTCGTCGCTTCATAATCTTAAGTGAACCATTAATTATACTCACTGCTTTCTTCTCAGGACTTAAGTGGAGAAAAAAATCACTTTTTTGTCACTTTTCTCTTATACTCTCCGTTTTTTGTTTTCAACAACAACAACATTTGTATAATTCTGCTATACGCGTCTACATGAAGTAATACTTTCTCAATGGGAGCATACTTTCATAACAAGTAGATTTCAAAAACTTGAGGCAATTTCTGACTTAAATAAGCAACTCCATCGATTGTAAGAGTGCATTTAATTGCATGCGGTGTCATAGAAGGCACACCACTTTAACCAAGCAGATGAACCCAATACTAATGATGATATTTATGATATTTATGATAATAATGATGATTTATCAGAAATGATTCTCCTGGGAATAGTTTTTATAGATATTATGCACCGCGGTGAGCGGTTTCGAACCCGATTCGGGTTCAGAAGTATCTTTGGTTTCCGAATACCTTTCAAACTTATTAACATTACCTTCAAGACTAACTTCCAATTAAATTTCTAGGTAGAATGGCATAATCTTAGCACGATCTCAAAGACGGACCGATTTATTACAAAATTTCACTAGAAATGACAGCGATTGTCCTTCCACAACTGATGTCCTCATGCCCACTTTCTCAGCGTCTAGAGAAGCGTTCAAAAACCTGCCAAATGTATGTTTAATCCACCCCGAGTTCTACAGGACATCATCTATCGATCTACTGATTGAGGCTGACTATATATCATTGGTAATGCAAGAAGGGATTCGAAATGTGTTCGAATCGTTAGTAGCCCAAGAAACCATACTCGTATTTGTGTGGGTACTGACTGCGCCATTAAGCGCAGGCTCAGTAGTGTGTTACCGTACATAAGTTGCATACGTTAATCAAATTATGTCAGACCAGCAAATGGTTAAATGTTGGGAATTAGAAAATATTCCACGATAGAAACACCTTTCCAAAGAAGACTTAGCTAGTGATGTCACTGGCCGTTACATTGTCTCACTTCTGCTTAAGGTGGATTTCCACATTTCTCATCCCTTGGATAACGTGAAATGAAAAACGGCTATTAGAAAATCCTGGATTCAAATTACAATACCATGGCGTTCTCTAAGAGGATTTCCTTTTACACCATATGAAACAAATCTAGTTTACATCATTCCGGTCTTAGTTCCAATAGCACTACTTCGAAGGTCCGAGTAGTATTTAATGCATCCAATCCAACAGCGAAAGGTGACAGTTGGAACGATCAGCTTCTTTGTGGCTCTTCCTTACAGCATGATCTGACAATGTTACTGTTACAATGACGACTTTACAAAGTGGTTTTCAACTGCGAAATGAAAAAATATATCGCCAGATTCTAATAGATCCGATTCACACCTGTTTTCAAAAAATTCTTCTGCGATTATAGCCATATGACCCAATCGCCCACTACGAACATCAAACTGTAACGTTTAATCTGAGTTGTGCTTCACATTTGGTCATGAGGGATCTGCAACAGCTAGCCCATGTCATTAAGGAACATTATTCCCTGGTCACCAAATGTTACTCACAAACATGTACGTGGATAATGTACTTTCATAAAATCATAACGTCGATTCAACTATTGAAGCTCGGCAATAATTGACTATTTACGTGAGTGTACAACCTCCTTCCGGTTCCATAAGAATAAATTTATTAATTGCAAAGTCTCGTGTAGCCCTCCTTAGGACTGTATCCCAAATTAGGACTATGTGGAGCACATCTTCTGGCAGAAACACTGAATAGCTTGGCGGTGCTGAATGGACCCTATAATTGTTTTAACATGGTTCAAAAAGACAGCATTTCGCTGGAAAACCATCGTCGCCAATAGAGACTAAACAACCTCCGAACTCGTCGATGTTCAAAACTAATCACATGTAGAATCACAACTCAATCCAGCGGATATTGCTTCCAGGGGCCTATTCCCCAAAGATCTCATTTCGAATAAGCTGTAGTGGTTTGGTCTAACATAGTTACAGATTCCAGCGAGTCTTTGGCCAATTCCGCCATCACTTTATACTGACGATAAATTTTGAGGAAGCAAAACGGATTTTTTCACTTTTCCCACTTTCAGAACTACCAGAATTTTGTAATACGATTCTTGTTCCTTCAAAAAACTTTAAGGATAATTGCTTATGTATTTCGACTGTCCGAAAAAATCTCTATTCCGATAACGGGAAATAAAATGTCTCCGTGGACACCAATCACATAAAAAAATTACATTGTCTGAACTTCTTCACAAATGAAGTGGTTATAAGTCCACATTTCTCTTTAAAAAGTGACTATGGGTACGATTTTTTATAGAACACCTGTACAGAAATTTCACTCCGGTGAACTGCATATGAAGCACCAGAAGTGGCGTATGTACTTTGTCGATATTTGTCCACATTTTCCAATGAACAAAAATAAATAAGGTATAAACCTAAGAATACACGAGTTAAATGCGTCACTGATGTATATGCGTTGGAAATTTCGGGGATAAAATTGCGTTTGCATACATTACCTTAGCAAAACATTTAAAGTGCCAAATTTGACTATGTTTAGCAAGTAGGTAGAATGTATTAGCATATTTTACAATTATATTTGGGTCATGGAAAAACGGACAAAAATTCGGGCCGATGCTGTCTACGAATTAGCAAAAGGGGAAAAATACATTTCGGAAAATCAGACAATTTATATGGGACAAAATGTGAGACTCCACCAAGTTTCAAGAAGTTTCTTAAGAATGTACGGCTGTTATCGTGTCCATTGCTCAATCATTTAAAAAGTCATGAAACGCATTTTGTCAAAAGGCACTTTGTATTCCAGACGCTTCTTTCTGGGTAAAGATACAAAAAAAAAAATCGTAGCGGAAATGATCAATGGAGTCAATTCTATACAGAAAAAGTGTTAGTGGAGACAAATGTACGAAAAGAAGCTATTTCTTTAGAAGAGTATCTGGTAAGACGTTTCAATTATAGTTGTTTCTGAAAAGAAAATGTAAAATAAGACGCCTTTGGAAAGTGTATCCTGTTACACAAATTACAACACAGATTTGTTCAATTTCGGTAAAGGAACATAAAGTGAGGTTGTTTATAAGTCAGTTGACCTGATTCCAATTTCTGCATGGCTAGTTTCCAAAATTGTCGTGGCAATTTCCCGTAATCTGCAATCCCGTAAATTATAAACATACTCCAACCTTTTTTCCATAACGTGTTACAGCCTAATCATCGATATAAATAATCATCGGTACTGTAAAAATAACACCAATAATGTGAAATACAACAATACAATACAATACAAAACTTAAATCTCGTTAATTTTTTCTTGTACTAGATATTGGGTAGAGGGAGGGGGAAATTTTCAAATATGAGCTCTCTGACCGTCATTCACTTGGAAAACAGAACCCTTTGCAGAATTTCCAAAGCAGCTCACTACTTTCGACCTTGTGGAAAGTATTCCCCGGTTGAAAAATCTAAATGGCATGCTATCAGTAGGTAACATCTGTTACTGAAACTCAACTCATATCAGTCTATTAGCCTTCGGCAATCCCAACACTACGGTCGGATGCTATGGCCTGATAATCCGTTAAAATTATTAAATAAAATTATCATGAAAACACAAAAAAAGAAATAAAACAGATTCCCCCAAATACTGACGATACTCGCAAAATAGCCACCACGATTTAAAGATATGAACGTAGAATGCTCGCACCCTTTACAGCGAAGGTGCATCTAACCGATGCAGATGCCCTTTGACATCCACTTTCATGAATTCGGATATGGATTTGCTGTATGACAAAGACTTAGACACCTTAAAATTCTTCCGGGAGATTTTAATACGAGAATAGTAAAGGATAGACAGTAAATATAGTAAAAAATATAGTAAATGTAGTATAGTAAAGATGGTAAAGGATAGATACGATAGTAACCAGAACCAGATTCCAACGTAGCTATCTTCTTATCATAATACGAGCAATCAAATACATTACCATGTTTCTCCTGCAAGGACAGTGATGGAAATGTAGCCATAGATACGCAGAGTGTACTCCAATTATGGAGAGAACATTTCTATAAGTTCATAGTTCCGGACAACAGCACAAGTGAAGAAATCACCCATTACTGACGATGGCATAAACTGCCCAGCTCCGAGTCAAACCGGGATGAGAATAGCAGTGCCGCTAACGATGATATGATAAACAGAAGAGAAGACCCAAGAAAAACAGATCGGCATGTACCATCTTTTCGTCAATTATAAAGCTGTCTTCGATAGTCCGATACAGCAAAATCGGTATGAGGCCACGTCCGAGTTTCTAATAAACGCAAAGCTTATACGTCATTATAGAATGGCACTGACTGACACGAAGTCTTCAGTAAAGATCATTAGAAATCTTATTGAGCCTCTTTACACCAAATTGACGTCTTTAACATACTGTTGGAGATAATTATGAGGAAAATTGCAGTTAACACGACTGGCACCATCTTCAACAAGAGCCATATTTTATTCGTGTATGCAGATGATATAGACATAATTGGCAGAACACTGAAAGAAATTATTTGTTTCAACGAACAAAAGTCCAATCGCTTGGGACGCTGTGTGAACGTTAACGACTTTAATTTTGGAGTGATGAATTCATCTAATTCAATTTCACTAAGTTCGAAATAATATAAATTTTATATCACTTGAACTAGGTTGAGTTTAGATTAAATTAGATTTAGTTCCAATTAAGCCGTATTTATTTTTATCAAAACGATTTGTCGTTACTTATATAGCAATTCTACCGAAACATGAACTTAGTACAAAAATACAATTCGCTGTCTTCAAATTTTAGCAGATTTTTCCCATATATATGTACAATGCATACATTTCACAGGAATGAAATTAAAGAAATTACCGGTGTCTTACATTTGCTAACTAAATTATTTATTTTAGTTCATACGTAAAATTCAACAAGCGGTAAAAAATTTAGTAATTTGCGAGAGAAACATATGCACTAAATTATCTGCAGGAAAATTAACTTGTCAAGAGAGTCCAACACGAGTCGTCCTTGTGGGTGATTACTAAATTGATTAATATTTCAATAAATTTCAAAGTTTCCACTTTAGAAATGTCTCCGTGTCTTATAGTTAATTTCTTGTATACATTGCGTTATGCTATTAGAAAATAAGAAACTTCAAATCATCCTGCGTTCCATATAAAAAGCAACACTTAGGGGAAATGAGTAAAAAGAATACATAAAAACGCTGTATAAAACTGCGGAAAAGGATGCTGCTTACATACAATGCCACAGATACCTGTTGTGAAGGAACGCTTCGAGTGGAAATATGAGAAAGGAAGACCGCATTTTTAAACAAAAGAAAACATTGTGAAAAAATTAGGACAATGACGACAAGGAAAGTTTTCAGAATTTGAAAGTTGAAGGGAATAGTTGAAATCTGTTCGTTCATAGTTTAGTGAGATGAGATGTTGACAGCATAGCCTGCCAACCATTGAAATCATCCAACCATCAAATAACGATGTCAGAATAGCAACAACAAGCAAGTAGATGAGTGAGAGCAATAAAGCAGTGAGTGTCAATGGTCTGCGAGCAATATTATTTCGTAATTTTTATAATGCATTAGCTCCCAACACGGTTTAGCTCCACAAATACTTCAGTGCCAAAGAGCTGATGATAGACTTACATACATCAGCTCCCAACACAATTTGGCTCAAAGAATACATGTTCGACGATTTAAATCTAAGCGTATTGTATTCTGAAGCTGAATTATGTAAGAAATGAAAACGAATTCATCATTGCTCATTGTTCGTTAGTACTGTTTCGTGAGAGTAAGTAATTCAAATCGTGTCATAAAGATTTATTGTCGACAAAATCAGGTGACTGAGTGATAGTCGTATACATAATCGGGCCCATTTATTCAAAGAATGCGGACAAATGTGTGTAAGGTAAACGCACCTAATCCTGATGTTCGGAACGCATGGTGCCAACATACTCGTATCGAGCAATCAAAGAAGTAGGATAAGCAAAGCTTTAGAAATTGATCGTTAGAAGGTCAGAAAGCTTGTTCGATTTTAACGAAATGAAAAGTATTGACTAGGTTAATATCTGACTAGACTCTCCGGATGTAACAGTGTATACACTCGAGGGTCCAAATTGTTACACCTCGGAAAATTCTTTTTTTTTATCATTTTGACACAATCGAATTTTTTTTTTTTTTTTTTTGATTGAGAAAATTATAATACTATCATATTGTTTTTTCAGAAGGCTGACGAAAGATTCAGCTTGACAGGCATATTTTCAAATGACAGAAGATCAATCGTTACAAACTTATTAAAAATTTCTTCTAGATTAAAAGTGGTTAAAGTGGATATGCAAATAATGCGAAAAATATCACAATATGCCAACATTTTGTGGAAGAGCAGCAAATAGAAATTGTTCTGGAAATAGAAATTTTTAATACTGTATCTAAAACATTTTCATTACTGTTTTTTTTCAAAAAGAATTTTGCTTGTGCTCTTCTGCATCGCTCATCAAGTTCGTTGTCGAAAACTAATGGTGGGGGGGCATTTGGGTCCACCATTACATGACCCAGGCAGTGACATAATCACTGCACATTGGTGGGCAAGTCTATGTCGATGTACAACTCATACTCATTGGTTATGCTACGCCGATACTCTCAATTAACGATGATGGGTCCATACAGCAGGAAAGATAAAACCAATGTCTGATACTCTCGGATTTTTGTTTTCTATCAATAATGTCTATATCGCCTGCAGATGGTATCAGCAGCTCTCCTCATAATCATCTTCAACAGTATGTTAAAGAGGTTGCTTGATAAGCTGTCGCCTCGTCTAAATCCTCGTTTAATGTAAAAAAGGCTCACAAAATTTTCTGCTTATCTTCACTGAAGACTTTGTGTCAGTCAGCGTCATCCTAAAAGACTTTGCGAGAATTCCAAACTTGGCATGGTCTCATATAGTTTTTGCTGTATTTGACTGTCGAAGGAAATATGGTATACATTTTCTTGGGCCTTTCCAAAATTTGTCGTAGTGTGAATATCTGGTCGGTCGTTGATTTACCCTCGAGCAAAACCGTGATCTGGAGACTGGACATGCTGTTTGTCAACTCATCGCTACCGGCGGGGCATCAGCGCTTTCAGATTTGTTGTTTTAAAGCAGTAATACTGCCACCCTGATCTCTTTTTGGCTCGGAGCTGGAGAATTTATGACATCGTCGGTTTGGGGTGATTTCTTTACTCATGCTACCATCCGGCACAGGAAGCTTATAAAAATGCTCTCCTTGGCGGCAAAATTGACACTATTTTCACTATACGACATTCATACCATTCACCATACTAAGGTTTACCTGAGACCAGGGGTTTAACGTTTATTTTGGTAACTGAGCCATAAAAAAAGGCAATACTTATTATGCACTGTTCCGTAATCGGAATCTCAAGTACAGGCGCCATTACAATAAATTATGACTTCTTACATACAGAAATCGGAGTAAATATTTTTGTAAAGAGAACTGAACAAAAAACTCATTTTTTGATTGACTAATGATATAAAGAAAGTCAGGGGGTAAAAATATGCTAATTTATTCAGATAGTCACCAATATTTTGATAGATATAATGTTTTTATCTCCCAAATAAAAGTTTGTGTCGATTTTACTACTTTTAGTTAATAAATAATTAAATTTTACTGTTCTATCATTTATTTATTTATTTATTTATCTATTTGACATTACCTGTACAACAAGACTTAATATCTTTTAATTATAGTACAGGTTTCTCATTTGGTATATAATATAATGTAACAATATTTTTTATCTTATTTTTTATATAAACAAAAACAAATTATTCTATGTATGTTATTAATCGAAATGGTCAAAAATAGCTTTTTTAAAATGCCCTGCATTGCTTATGAACTGCATGCGTGCAGGTATTGAATTCCAAAGATGTATACTATTTATATAAAACTGCCATTCGGACATCAAACTTCTGCGCCTTTCCGGTATTAAGTCATTTGATCTATTTGTACGTGTAAACTTTATTTTATTATATAGATAAGCAGGTTCATGGGTGTATATAATCTTGTGAAGAAGAATTAGAACACGTATCACCAATAAATTGTGAAAAGTAACTCCATACAATTTTTTTGCATAAAACGATATGTGGTCATGTTTTTTCAAACCGTACACATATCTTACCACAGCATTATACGCTAAATTTAACTTTCTGAGGCTTGCAGAATCACTACTAGCAAATATTT
>JAHXMU010000790.1:42692-62866 GCA_019455685.1 Philornis downsi | reverse complement strand
TTTGCAATATTGCTATAAAAGAAGGCAAAACAATAGTTAACATTATTATTTAACATCTCAATCGAATCAATGTAAAGTGACTTATCATTATCATTAATTTTGATATGAACCAAACCACGGATTGTGAAAGATGAAAAAATCTTCCGATTTTTCTTTAGTTCTATTGTACATCTGAGGATTTTATGATTGTACGAGCTAAGGTTTTCGTTAACATAAATGGATGAATCAGAGCCATATCCAATATGGTCCAGTAATAAGATCCCCTATTTGCTTTCCTAAAGTTTGCCAAAGTTTTTAAAATAAAATTTTTATCATACGGCGATAGTAATTTAACTATAATTACAGCATCTGGCGAATACCCCCTTTCTTTATTATTATGATTTTGCAGACGAAAGATGGATTTTACTGCTGGAGTATTTATTTTTAGGGTGTCACATATTGATTCTAATATGTCATATAAGTTCTCTTCTCTGTGATATGGTATTCCATTAATTCGAAGATCTGCTGCTACAAGAGAATTTTCCTGTCGCTGTAGTTGTGATTTTAGCATCTTTACTTCGTCTTTCAGAGTTACAATATCGTTAACTACAGTTTCCAACTTCATTACTCTTTGGTTCATGCATTCCATATCTTTTTTCAAGTCGTTGAATTTGGTTTCAAACAATTTCTCCAACCTTGCTTCACTCTCCTGGAACATAGTTTTTAAGAGATCTTGCATGTTCTCGAATCTCTTGTCAACCAAATTCAGCAACTTAAACGGCGAGTCGTTGTTTGACAGCCTGGGTGTTTTTAACACATTATCAAAAAGAGAGGTTCTTTGTAACCCCTCTCTCCCTCTTTTTGGCGCGTTGATGATATTTGTAGTTGTGTTGTTCTCATTTTCGGCCAGCATCACATTTGTTACTGCCGGTGAATCTTCATTATTGTTGTTGTTGTTCTTTTTGCGATTCATTTTGCTTTGTTTACTGAGTTTTTTTTACTGCACTGTTTGTCTTGTTTATGGATTGAAATAATCGTTTATTTTTGGATTGATAGGTATTACAAGACACTTTTTTATAACAGCAACAATTGCTTTTGGCTAAATGGTCACAAATACTTTAGCTAAAACCTTTGCTAAGCTATTTTTTAATTAAAATAATGAAGAGCTTTAATAAACACGACCGTCTCTCACAAACGACAAATCATTAGTTAGTTCATTGGGTCTTCATTAATTTGATACAATATAGGAATGCTAACATTGTTTTGAAAAAAAAAAAAAATGTATCTAGATAAAGAAGTGCTTCAGGGGGTACAAAATCACTTAATAAAGTTTTACCTATGTATTCTTCGCTAACATGGCAACGGCGTTATAAAATCATTTTTCTCACATACAAATGTGTGTATAATATGATTTCTGGTAAGATGTACAATAAAATGATCTGTTCTGCTGATTTTTGATGCGCTGTATAACTGTATAAGAATGTCAAAGCAAGTATCTTAAATATCATTTCTGTAAACACAGCGAGATACCCGAAGGTAATTCCAAAAAAAATATTTGTCCCACGCAACGCCCTTTGCGAATAGCTTACCACCACTTTTTGTGTTACACAGATCAACAGGAATTGCTTGTTCCCCTCACCCCCCTTATGGGAGAGACATATCACAACAACAGCAGTTCGTGGAAATCGGACTGTTTATATCACGCTGTTTGCCTTTCCAAATCTGTTCCCAGCACAGCACTATTGGTCAAATTTATCGGAAATTGATTAATACAACCAATACTTCGATAAAATAAAGGGAAACTGTGGTATTTTGTGAATATTTTCGAGAGTTAATTATAAATTGGCATAGTATTTTTGAACTAATCCCATAGTTTCGACGCGCTTTATAAAATCATGTTCTCGTATATTGTGTACCCTACTAATATGTAGTTTAGAATTACACTATGGTATATTTTTGCTATATTTTGACTTTTGCGTAACATAATTAAATTTTTCCAACCCAACCGAAATAGTTTGACTCCTTTAAGAGGCTTTTACAGCACACTTGACCTTCAGACCTATTTTTCCCTTCTTCTATTTATCCCTTCTTTATATTTATCATGACTGATCTTAAGAATCTAATTGGATGTGGTGATCGATTTGGAACAGTTTTTAGCCTTTCTGCTGGCAGATGAATACACGGTTCATTCCCTTAATGTGCATGGGGTAGAATTCAACTGACTGTGGGAAGCTTTCCGTTCCTGTTCATTTGTGAAGATGAGGTGTCAAAAAAGGTTTCTATGGACATTATTAAGCCAAAGTACATGTCGGAGTATAAGACGTACGAGGCTTAGCGACAATTGATGCAATTTAGCTTCCCCCATGTAACATCGACATTTTCTCAGGTGATTACAAGTCTTGCCTACTTTCAGAGACATGTTCTCTGCACTGTACAAGGATAATGAAAACATCAGTAATATTCAAAAGATGTATTAGCTGGTGAAGAGAACGGCAGCTGAAGCACGTGATATAATAAAGACATGCCCCATAACAAATGAAGGTTTTGGAATGACGTGGCAAAAACTCAAAGATCGTTATTAGAATAAAAGAGTCCTGGTTAACGCCCAATTAAAAACATTTTTTAGTCTATATACTGTACTTAAGGAATCTGGACCCACTATTAAGCAACTACAGCGTACTGTGAACGAATATTGCAAATTTTTCGCTTCTTAACATTTAGAGAACAAACTGGATTGCAATTTTTGTTTTTATGTGCTCCACCCGATTAACTGAACTCACTCTCGGACTTTGGGAACTTTCTCAGGGGGCCTGAGAATCGACCAAATCGGAAACCATAGGTAAAATTTGACATCGAGATATCAGACTCTAGAATCTGCATCCGATATCAGAAGCGCACATAATACCACCTCATTTTCCAACAGAAGTAATTCCAAAGGGAATACAAACCCTAAGCGCCAGTCCAATGACAGTCGCAAATATAAAACTTTTGTTACTACGATTTCCCAAAATAATTTTCAACATCATAATATGAAATCTATCGATACACAGATGTCTTCTTTGCAAAGATCAACATGCCCTCAGTTTATGTACCGAAATGTCAGTGCCAAGACGTATAGAAACAGTCCGGAGATTAAAATGTTGTACCGACTGCCTCGCATCATATCATACTATTAACTCGTGCAAGAGTTCAAATGTTTGTTATTGCTGCAAACAGAAGCATCATTCGCAGCTTTATAGTGTGGAATCTTCGGCAGAAGTTCCAGTGAGCCCCCTGGAAAGTTCTATGGTAGAGGAAGCCCAGTCCGATCAGTCTCAGATGCTGCTTCGACATCAGAGGCTGTCCGTTCATTACCTCTTAATGGCAAGAGTCCCTGTACTCCACGGTCATTCTAGGAACGACTGTTTATAGAAGTATGCTACCAAGGTATGAGATATTCTGCTAGAGATATCGTTGGTTTTGATGGCATCATAGCCGCTAAAGACTATCTGCAATATTGCAATAGTTTCTTCAATTGATCCAATATTTAAAGTGGTATAACAGAGGCATATATTGTTGTGAAACTTACAGGACGTCTTCCAACTTATTCGATGGCCCAGTTGTCAGATGCCGACCTACCGAATATTACAAGGACTGGCTTTAACAGTTCTCATAGGGACTTGCTATTGGGAGCAGATTCATACCCAAAAGTCATGTTCTCTGACATCCATAAGCACCCGAACGGAGATCTAATTGCCAGAAAACAGTTTTTGGCTGGATTGTGACGGGAAAAATCTTCTACAACCACATAGAGCTGAGTGATTAACCTTTTCGATTTTGGGAAATCGAATCACAATTTATGCGAAATGAGTCCCGTTTGTTAAAAACTCTCGATGTAAAATCCAGTAAAGTCGAGTTTAGTCATATGACTGAAGTGAGCCCGAGCGGCTGGTCTTTAAAGCCTACGTATTACCTTCCACATCACGCCGTATTTAAGGCCAGCAGCGCCACAACAAAAATTCGAGTTATGTTTAACGCCTCGTGTCCCACCTCCACTGGGTTAAGCTTTAATAATAATATACAGGTTATTATACAGGACCGGTCCTTCAGGTCGATCTAACTATTTTAATCCTCATGGAGACTCTTTTGCTATGTATTCAATGCCGACATTGCAAAAATTTTCGGGCAGAGAATTGTCTGGCGTGAAGTCCCTAATAATCAAATTCAGGCTTATGAATTGAACACGGTTACCTTTGACGTAAACTGCGCCTCCTATTTTGTTACTCGAACTCTATTTCAAATGGCAACACATTGTGAAGATAAATTTCCATCTGTGGCCAATATTACAAGGCCACGCATATATGTTGATGGCGTTCTAGGAGGCGCTCATAACATAACAGAAGAAATGCGGAATCACGATGAACTTATTCAAGTTCTGTCTTTTGCTAGATTTAATCTTCGTAAATGGACTGCGAACGTTCGCGATCTATTAGATGATAATATTTTAGATTGCGATTTTCTGAAGATTTCTAAAACCAGTACCATAAAAACAGTGGGTTTGCGTTGGAACGCCGAAAAAATATCTCTTCTTTTGCAAACCTTTCGTAACCATATATACAACACGATCAGTTTTATAAATTATTGCCAGATTATTTGATTCTGTGGGATCGCTGGTCCCTAAAATTATTGTCGCTAAATTAATAATGCAAGACATTTGGGTAGACAAACCCGATTGGGATGAATGTTTGAAACCCATTCTTCTGAGCAAATGGCAAGTGTAGTCTTCCAAAAAGTCTAATTATACTGAAATCGAGAGGATCGAAATACCCCGATGGGTGCGTTTTAACCCACTTTTCGAATTGCAACTTCATGCATTTTATGATGCTTCCGAGAAAGCATACATATGCGGTTTCACTGTACATACGTATTAAAGACACTGACGGTTATACCTTCAGTCTTTCCGACGGTTATATTACGGAAAGAATTGAGACTCGAGATCATTCAAACATTTTGCTGGATAGACCCTACGATTGTCCTGGACCGATTCGATCTCGATTTTATCACCGAATACACCCAAACATAAAAGCTCACCATTCTTTTCGTCACATGACTTAGAACAAGGTGAAATCAATTTTTTTAAAGAAAGTCTGGTGATTCTGTGTCAACGAAATCACTTCGTAGATTATAGTTATATAGATAACAAGATTTATATATCTCAAAAGAGCTCCCTACTCGTTTCCAACCCTTTCATCGACCGCAAAGGTTTTATGAGAATGAACGGCCGCCTTGCGCGGCGTCCAACTCTCACCTATGATGAAAGATATCCCAAAATTCTTCCCTACAACGGGCGCTTTACAAGATTATACTTAAAACACATCCATGAATGTTCAGTGAACGGCGATAATTCATTAACGGTAAGAATAATGAGACAAGAGTTTGGGTCCCTAAGTTAAAAAATTCCCGTGCACGCGTTCTGTACAGAAAAATAGTCGTTGAGCAAATTATGGCCGCTTTTCCTCCAGAAGGAACTTCTCTTTCTCATCCATTTACGTGTACGGGTGTCGACTTCGCCGGTCCCTTTGAAATCAAATCATATATAAGTAGAGGTTGCCGTATCACCAAAGGTTATGTTCTCATATTTGTTTGCTTGCTTCAATTCACCTTGAAGCTACCAACGATCTTTCGACCGATTGCTTCACTGCAGCCTTGTCTCGTTTCTTTTCGCGAAAAGGTTGTCCCGCCAATATGTGTTCCGATAATGGTTTCCCGTGCCCAGACATTTACCTTTGAGGAATTCACGACACTGCTAGCCAGAGTTGAAGCATGCTTAAATTCCAGGCATTTAATCCCCATGTCGGATAATCCAAATGATTTGGCGCCAATGACTCCTGGACACTTCCTCATAGGCTCTGCTTTGCTGTCTCCAGCCTCCATCCTCACAGCCGCAACAGCAACCACAACCGCAGAGGTACCAAAATCTCTGGGAACAACAGTCGTCGGCGCCAAATTTAGAGCAGTAGGGCTATAAAACACCGGTCCCAGGGAGTGTCTTAAAATTCCCCCATCATCATTATTCCTGCCAACAGGGGCGTCCATTCGTATATGTATGTGACCTAGTCTAGCTTCTGTTTACTTCTGTATTGCATTCCTGCAAGGGGGCTGGATGTCTAGCTGGGCACCCTATAGTTCGTAAGTTTAAATTTTTACCCTTATAAGCTGTTCTGAATTATAACGAAGAATGAAAAGAAATGTCAAAGCAAGCAGTTTAACTATCACTTCTGTAAAAAAAGAGCGAGATACCCGAAGGTAATTTTGCCCCCGTAATAAACCCGATATCTAAAAACCCGAAATTTAACTGAGTTTTTATTTTTGTTACAAACGTTTAGATAATTAATTATTTTTTTCCGTGATAACAATACAATTTTATCTGCGTTGAAGCCTAGCTATTTAAAAACAAAAATATTGAGCATATTACATTATCCTTGGATTTCAAACCAAAACTTTTTCTTAATAGTATAATCACAACTTGCTACAGGTGGACGTCTCACACATGTTAATATTAATTCTTATTTTCTAATTTATAGCATATGTTTCTGTAATATTCAATATCTATTGTAATTTTTTTAATAATATCCTCTATTTTATTTTATTTGCAATATAACAAAAACAATGAGAAGATACCACGCGAAAGTTTCGAACGACGAAAGAGAATAATTATAGTTTATTCTTAGCAACAAGTACGGAAATCCTGCATCATAAAAAGGTAACGAAAAATATAAAAACAAACAAATTCGCTGGCATCTCATGATTGAGATATGGGAGAGTTTACAGTAGGCTTACATGCATTTTGTTTTTAGAGTCATTCAACGGGACCAACAGTTTAACGCCGATACTGAACGTAACAGTTTGAGAAGAATATGCAGACTTGTCGATTACTCGAAATGTTCGTCAGACACATAAAGGTGACCGCCGCCCAAATAATGATATGTGGCGGCATGTGGGATTGAACTCGGAATCATACGAACGATAGTCGCGTGCACTAACTATTGCACCCGGGACAGTCACAATGTTTTTAGGAGAAAAATCTAAGGGAGTGAAAAAGAAACTTTATGACAAACAACAAACTTTAGTCTAAAATAGAATTGTTTAGGTTGGGGGCGAAGAAAATAATTATCTAAACCGGGTTGGATGAGAAAGAAAAACTAAATTTTAGTTTTTTCGTTTAATATTTTTTTTTCAGATTCGGGGGTATATTTTACCTTCGGGTAACTTTGACATATTGGCTTCAAGTGACGTATTCTTCGTCATAATTAGGGTTGCACTTAAGGGTAACAATTCAATATACTTAAAACTATTAGGGTGCCCATCTAGACATCCCGCCCCCTTGCGGGAATGCAATATAGAGGTAAATAGAAACTAGATTGGGTCACATATACATATACGGATGGACGAGAATTCAATTGTATTATTTCAACATAAAACGGACTAGCAAAAGAAATGTAGGCATAATTAATGCCTCGCATGGACGTGAATCACGATGGTGGAAGGCGTCTACCCGCCACTAGTGCCGCAATCCACGGTTAGGAGCCCCTGTTGATAAGAATAATGATGATGAGTGGAATCTTGGGGCATTCCTTGGAGCCGGTGTTTAATAGCGCTACGTTTGGAAACTTTGTGCCGACGATTGCGTCTTCGGTTGTTGCCGTTGTTATCGCCATGCTTGTTGTTCCCAGAGATTTTGATACCTCTGCGATTGTTGTTGCTGTTGCTGTTGGTGTGAGGATGCTGCGTGGTATGATGCTCCGCTAAACACTCTTTGCATCTTTCCCGGCTTGGAAAGTAGTACGAGCTTCTCTACTGGCCTAGTAAGAAAGCCGTTGGCAGTTCGTACATCACTCGTCCTTTTTTTGTCGGGACCTAAATAGACTTTCTATTTTCCATTCGTTCGGGGGAAGACCATCCTTCCTTATGACGACCACATCGCCAACTTCAAAGTCTTTCTGGGGAAACTTTCAGTTGTTACGTTTGTGGAGTTCCACCATATATTTCTCTTTCTAGCGTCTGGCAAAAGAGTGATGAAGGACTTTCAGTTTCTATCACCTGTTGATGTAACTAAGCGACCCGATCGAGATATCGATGAAAGATGAGAGATCTTTTTAAAGTGAGCTTTAAAACTTTTGACTCCGGCTTTCCATAGGCCTCCCATGTGCAAAGCTCCAGGGGAAATAAAATGCCATTTCATCAGTTGGAAGGCATCTATAGATATTAATTGACGTTTCACGTCAGTCAAAAAGTGGGCTTGGTAAACATGGCAAACAAAGACGAGAACATACCCTTTTGCGACTCGACAACCTCTATATACGACTTTATTCCAAGTACGGTTTGATGTACCTGCCATTACCGGGTGGAATTTTGGGGAATCTTTCATCGTACGTCAGAGTTGGTGACAGCGTGAGTCTACCATTCACTCTCATAAATCCGTTTGTGTCAAAAACGATTGAAATTTATATTGGGGACTCTTTTGAGGCATGTGAGCACTGTTTTTGAGAATTTTATATTCGGGAAAATGGCGACATTGGAAAAAAATGATCAAGCGGCCTTTTACGAAATTAAGTTCATTTTGTTTAATATTGCCCGATGAAAATGACTGCGAGGCCTTATATTTCGGATGTACTCCATGATAAAATCGAAATATACAGGGTGATTTTTTAATCGTAGTTTTTTTTTAAAATCGAATAAAACAATCAAATTGGCATCATGTATTAAAATTTTTTATTGAAATCAACAAATTTGTCTTTGCCATTTAATTTTTAAAGATAATTTCATGTAAATGTTGTCCGCGGCTTCGTCTCAAGCTTTCCATTCGGAACATCCAATTTTTCGTCACTTTTTCGAGCATTTCTGCCTGTATTTTTGTTGTCCCAATTTGCTGAGTTGAACTTGGTTGACATGTGGTTTAATCAGGACGGTGCAACATGCCACACTGCTCGTGAAACAATATGTTGAAAGATGAATTTGGTGAGCAGCTTATCTCTTGATTATTTCTTGTGGAGTTATGTCAAGTCGTTAGTCTGCGCGGACAAGCCGAACACTATTAAGCCTTACAGGATAACATAACACACGTTATTCGTGGAATACAGGCGGATATGCTCGAAAAAGTGACGAAAAATTGGACCTTCCGAATGGAAAATTTGAAACGGAGCCGCGGACAACATTTACATGAAATTATCTTTAAAAATTAAATGGTAAAGACCAATTTATCGATTCCAATAAAAAATTTCAATATATGATGCAAATTTGAGCGTTTTGTCCAATTTTTAAAAAACCTACGATTAAAAATCAGCCTGTATAAGTTCTAACATAAGTTTTGCCGATGTCATACCTACTAATCCAGCATACAATAGATATAATGGCATTGCGGGTTCTGAAAAAAATTTAAGCAGCAGCTCTCATTTATTTACACAATGTCATTGTGGCAGTGTCATTTTGCTTTAATATGGAGTTATCCCTTTAGTGGCTTTAAAACCGCCGGTATGGTAAAGCGGTCAGCTGTTAAATACCCGCCATCTGAAATGTTATTTATTCAGTGAAAGCTTGCCGTTTACGAATATGGATCGTTGAACAACCGAAGAACGGTTTAAACGTGATTCAACACGACCGATTATGGTTATATTGAATGAGTAGTGTTAGAAAGTGCAATTTCACGTTTTGGTGACGGCAATTGGCCACCAAGAAATGCGATTTGATGCGTTAGACTCTTTTTTTTCTTTTTTTGTGGGGCTACGTCAAAGACCGTGTTTACGCGAAACAAACAAACAAACATTTAGATATAATATGTAGGAGAAAACCAAAATTCGCCAAGTTATAGCCAAGATACCGCCCGAAAAAAAACCAATACGGAGGCAGTAATTTAAATGGCATTGTATTTCATAATGGCAAGGTCCAAGCATTATAATGAAATAAAAGTTTCATCAAAATCATAGCTTTATGTGTGTTTTATTTAACCTTACTTTTGAAATCGAAAAATGGATAACAGTCTTCCACCAAGTTTCCTTTGCTATTACTGAAATGAAACGAGTAAATTTAAGGATTGAATGAACAATATGTAGTTGGGTAAAAAGGGTACTTTCACGATGCACGTCTTTAAATATTATTCATTTAAATATTATTATCGCAGTATTTATATAATATTATTTGTTATATAATAGTTATTCGCATTTTATATCATTTTATACTAACATCATTGATTGTACTACTATACGATCATTGATTGTATTTTTTGCATGAAAATGATATGGTCATGCGTAGGATTAAGTTTATTTCCAGTGAGCAAGATTATATGTGTATTGATGATATCATTTAAATTGTGTCTGCGTCTGAAATTTATTAGTTAGTTAGCATTTACTTCGATTATTAATATGCAGTTTATTTACAATAGTTTTAGTCGTTTAAGAACTCAACGTGGAAAAAATGCGTGTATTCTAGATATCTACATCTATAACTGTTATTGTAAATTTAGAATTTGCTTAGACAAATTTTGCACTGAGTTGTTAATTTCTTGTAAAGTAATATAAATGGTGTTAGATTATCTCTATCCTATACTGGATTACTAGGTATGACATCGCCAAAATTTATGTTAGGAGTTATATAATTTGATTTATTTATTCTATTTCAGACTAAACTTTGTTGTTTGCCATGAAGTTTATTTTTCACTCCCTTAGATTTTTCTTATAAAAACATTATGACTGTCCGGGGTGAAATAGTTAGTGCACGCAACTATCGTTCGTATGATCCGATGTTTAATACCGCATACCTATCATTATTTGGGCGGCGGTCTATGTGTCTGACGATCTCTTCGAGTAGTCGAGTAATCGACAAGTCTGTATATTCTTCTCAAACAGTTACGTTCAGTATCGGCGTTAAGTTTTAGATCCTTTAGATATGAGAAGTTCTCCCTTATCTCATTCATGAGATGCAAACGAATTTGTTTGTTTTTACAGTTTTCACAACCTTTTCATTATTCCCTTTTGTTTTCGCGGGTATGGGGGGTTTGGAACATCGACAAATATTTGCTCAAGAGGTTTTAGAGAAATGAGAACGCCAAAGCACGTAAGAATTAAATTCGGGTTTTATTTGTCAGCAAATATATTTCACCTTCAGGGCCACAATAATAAATTATTGATGATAGTTGGGTAAAAATGACAGTATATTTCTTTTCCTATGATTCTTTTCCTTTTTACAATAACTGAGGATTACTTAATTGACTGAGATTTAGAGACGAACTGAACTTATATCGTTAGAAGTAAAGATCGATAAGTCTCCGTCTATTAACGAAACTTACTGCTAGAATACTGTTTGAGTGATTAATCAATACAAGTGAAGAAAATACTCATAATACTGGAAGGAATATAAAATTAGGACTATTTTAAATTAATGTTGGGTTCGGATTCAAACATCCCGCCCCCGTTGCATTAATGCAATATCAAATAATTCGAAAAAAACTTTAAAAATCTTATAATTCATTATTTAATGACAATTCAAAATGTAGTTATGATATGTGCATGTTAAATTCATACCGTTTGCGGACATGTCTATAAATACGATGAAACGGTGCCTTTGGAAATTATTGTTCCGAGTTAAAATTGATAATTATAGTCAGTGCCCGAGTTGAGGAGCTATTTTGCAGTTGGACGTGAGAACCTTTATTCTGTTGTTCGACGACCTGATGTTGATATTGGCGAGTCCGCTTAACCCTTTTGGAACGAGTCCTTTTAATATTCCGATGTAGCAAAGTGTGGTATTCTGCTAAGCAGATTTTGCAGGGCTCACGGCTTTGACAATTACGAATGAAATGTGAATGTGCTAGTCAATTTGTACAATAATGGTATTTGTGTACAATATTCATTCGTTGGTGCACGAACAGATGTCGAAAACGAAAACACTTTTTCAGCGAATGATCTTTTCTACAATAGCGGCAATTTGTAAGGTCTTTTTGATGACTAGGTGAAGATGTATGAAGCGTTTTGGTGGCTTCTTCATTTCGGCGATTTGTTCGTAAACGTCTTGGAGTGCTGGACATAATTGGTTTTTCTATACGACCCAGTAACCATTGATTAGGAGAGAGATTATATTGTCTTACTACAACAAGGTCTTCGATTGCCAGATTACGTTGAGGCTATTTCCATTTTGTTCTTTTATGCAATTCTTTCAGGTATTCTTCTTTCCAGCGTAGCGCGAATTGATGATGGAATATCTGCAATTTCTGCCATCGATTAGCATGGCTTATTGATTGTTGTGAAACATCAGGCTCTGCCGACGTTAAAAGAGGGGACCCAATAAGAAAGTGACCTGGTGTCAATGCACAGATTTCGGCAGGGGTTTCACTCATCGAGTTCAAAGGCCTGGAGTTAAGACAAGCTTCAATGCGGGAAAGCCTGTTACAGAATTCTTCAAAGGTGAACTTATGGGCATGTGTTAATTTTTTCAAATGGGACTTAAAACTTTTAACCCCTGCCTCCCACAAACCTCCCATGTGAGGAGCGCTAGGAGGTATGAAGTGCCACTCGATAGATTGAAAAATACATTGAGACAAGAGCCGTTGTTTTACTAGGGATAAAAATTTCGTTTGATCTCTACCGATAATGTTCGCGGCCCCGACAAAGGCAGTGCCGTTGTCGGAATAGATTGTCTTCGGGCAGATTGACACCGGGCAAAAGCGGCCATTAAGGCCTGAGTGGATACCTCGCTTGTAACTTCAAGATGAATGGCTTTGGTTTCGAAGCAAACGAATACAAGGACGTGTCCTTTGCTCATCTTACAGCCGCGGCCCGCATAAGACTTAATATCAAAGGGGCCGGCAAAATATACTCCATTATTTGTAAAAGGCCGGGTCAACTCTGTTCTCTCAGGGGGTAATGCGGCCATGATCTGTTGTTGCCGTTTAGGTTTTTTGAGAACGCAAGTTTTGCAATTGAAAATAATTGTTCTAATTATTCACAAAACCTATTTCAGACAACTCTATAGAGGGATACTTAATGGTTTTTCTACGTTTGGAGTGTGGGTTGTGGAAGAAACGAAATATATAACATAATACACGCAGGGCCCTCGGAAGATCAGAAAAACGATTGATCACATCAGGTTCGGAAACTTAATTTAAATTATTTTTAATTGGCCGAACTTCCTCTTGAGTTTCCAAATTAGATGGAGAAGGGAGCCATTTCGAACGAGGAAGTTTTAACCAGGGCGGTCCTTGCCACCACAGCGAGTTGTCAATGAGCTCTTTAGACGTAGTTCCGCGTGAACCTAAATCAGCAGGATTGTCCTGTGATGGAACATGTGACCGAATGTTATTTCCGACGTTGTCAAGTATGGAAGAGACACGGTTTGCTACAAACTTATTCCAATGACAACGGTGTTTTTGCAACCATGACAAAACAATGGTTGAATCAGTCCAGAGATACAATCTACGATTATCAAGATTCCACTGAGTTAGGAGTGAGCCAACCATCTTCGCCATTAGATATGCTCCACATAGTTCTTTCCTGGGAAGAGTAAGAAACTTAACGAGTGCTACCTTTGATTTGACAGCCAATAAGTGTGTTTTTACAGCATTATTGGAGATTTCTACTCTTATGTATATCGTTGTCGCGTAAGCTTTTTCGGAAGCATCGCAAAATCCGTGCAGTTCTATCAAACATGCTGGACTATAATCAACGAATCGGAGTATTTGGATTTGAGTTATATGGACATAGTCATCGAGAAATTGTTGCCACCTTCGTAGAGTCTCAGCCTCAACATTGTCATCTCAGTCTATTTTATCCTTCCAGATTTGTTGTATGATTATCTTCGCAACAATAATTTTCGGGGAAAGCCAACCGGCGGAGTCAAATAATTTCGCTATTTCGGATAAGATAGCTCTTTTGGAAGTGGTTTGCTTGTTGGAATGAATTAGTGGTTTAAAGTAAAAAACATCTCTACCAGCGTTCCATCGCAAAACAAGGGTTTTTGTGGTACTTTGATCTGACAACTTGAGGAAGTCAGCATCTAGTAGATGAATGGGGGGTATATCTTTCAGGAGGGACTCATGATTGGCTGTCCATTTTCGCAGGGAAAAACCAGCGGAATCTAGGACTTTGACAAGATTTTTTCGGGTGTCTATTGCCTGATCGAGGCTATGTGATCCCCACAGTACATCATCGACGTACATGTACTTTCGGAGTATTTCAGATACAATGAGATACTTCGATTCGCAGTCCTTTGCTAGTTCCAGCAGAGTCCTTATGGCTAAGTACGGGCCGCAGTTAACACCGAATGTTACCGTCTTCAATTCCAAATCATTAATATTGTTATGAGGATCTGATCGATGTAATATTCGTTGGAAAGCAGTTTGCTGTGGATTGACGAGTATTTGACGGTACATTTTCTCTATGTCTGCATTGAAGACATATCGAAATAGTCGCCATCATAAAAGTAAGGTCATCAAATCAGCCTGAAGGATTGGCCCTGGATACAGGACGTCATTCAAGCTTTGACCATTTGAGGAGGGGTTAGATGCGTTGTCGAGAGGAATGGTTGGTAGGCCAATTGTCCAGTCAACTTGCGAACCACAAACATACCGACAACAGCCTTAAAATTTTTGTCAAAAGGTGAAATAATTGTAATCTGGCAAATACGAGTTGCTGTCGCAGTTATGCAACCATTGAGACCAATGACACCAGTAGCAGCAAATTTGGTGGCTAACGCCAGTTTTCTCTGCAGAGATTGTAATAAAAATAATGCCTTAGATGCTGAATCAATAAGTGCGCGAATAGTAAGGTTAATACCGCCGACATACACGCCTACTAAGAAGGCGTGTAGAGAATAGTAGAGTTGAATGGAGCGGACTGTATCTGGGTGGTATACGATTGACGTAACTGTGTGGATGCAGCAGAAGTAGATGGCATATTGTCGAAAGCAGAGCGGGATATGTTACTAGTTGTTAAATTAACAGTTGAATTAGAGGGCGGTTTTACCGAATATGAATTTTCAATTGTTTCAGAATTATCGCGCGATTGATTCGACTTTGGCTTTGATGAGCTCAACTGATGTAGTAAAGAATTATGTTTTTTGCGACATAGTTAACATACATATTGGCTTTTACAATGCTTATGATCATGGGAAGTCGCCAAACAGTTACAACATCTTTTTTGAGACTTTACTGTTGAAAATCGTTCCTCCACGGACATTCGAAGAAACTCTGGGCATAATTGAAGCGGGTGAGAGTCGTTACAGAGGGAACATTTTCTAATATTCTATTCGTATGATACGAATTTGCCTTCTTCAATGCCCGATCATCATTTCCTTTCTTATTACCTTTTACCATATGTTCATTCAAAGAGGAGGTATTAGCCTTTACATCAGCCACAGCCTCCGACGTGTGAAAGCGGGCAGTAAGAAATTTGTAAATATTTTTCCACTTTAGAAGCTCCTGATGATCAGTTATTGATTGCTCCCAGAGGTTAAGAGTAAGGCTGGGAAGACACGTGGAACAAATATAAATAAAGATTATGTCCCATGAATCTGTTTGTATCCCGAGTAATGTAAGATTAGTGATGCAATCAGAGATGGTGCGCTGTAAACACTTTATATTTGAACCAGATTCCTTCGTTATTGGAGTCAAATTAAAAAGTGTTTTAAGATGAGCATTAATTAATACCCTTTTGTTTTCATATCGCTCAACTAAATTTGTCCACGCTATTTCGAATCCGTCGTTGGTCAGTGGACATGTTTTGAGAACAGCTCTGGCCTTTTCTTAATAAATGGCATAATTTTTCGACAGGTGTTAACCGAGAATTATTTTTATATAAAGCAGAGAATGTGTCTCTGAAAGAGGGCTAAGAAGCATAATCGCCACAGAAAGTGTCTGTATCACAAGGCGGAAGAGCGGTATTAGGGCTAGAAGCAGGGCGGACATTATTTGCCTCAGGTGCACTTATTGAGCTTACATTCAGCTTATCAAGCAATTCATTGGCTTTAGATAAGCCTTTTAAATGAGCGTTGAACGGAACGTAAAATTTCGATCGAATGCTCTCAAAATCGACTTCCTCTTCCAGGGACTCTAGCTTAGAAAGTAAACAGTCGTAACAGTCCTGAAGGGAACTCCAAAGACGGAGCATTTCATCCTTGTGGATTTCTAAAGTATGGACTGTATGCTCTTTTTCATTGACTGAGAAGAAATAAGCCTGAAACTCCACAACACGATCGGAAAAGCGTTCTTACAATAAACAGTACATAAGCTACTGAATATCGCTGGAAAAAGCGTATCGAACTAATATAAAGAAAATGGTTCCCAACATTTTTGTGTTTCTTTGTTAGGTCGGCTAGTTTTGGGACTGATCTCGTACGTAGTTAATCAAAGACTTGATTTGGACCTGTCTGCACTGAAACCTTTTAGTACATAGGTTTTTGTTTTAATGATATTAGGAGTGTAAGTAAAAAATATTTTTATTTAAGTAAATTGTTTTGCTAACCACAAAACCAACGATTATTTGTTATCGTTAAATCCTTTAACTTTAAAGCTGTTTATTTTTATGCTGTTTTAAGTAAAGCTGAAAAGTTCATTGGATTTCAAATCAAAACTATATAGAAGAGGTTTGATTTTGGTTTGATTATTGTTTCTTGAGTTTTCGTTTGCTGTGATGTTATTCGGACGTGTAGAGTTAGTTTTCATGTGCAGAGTGTTTGGAAGTGCATGCAATCTGACTCTCCCACCCATGTTTTTCAAAGTTCTTTATATATTCTTAATTTTTATTCTTTAAAGGTTTACCCAATGCGTCTTGCGTTTGAAGTTCACGTTTTCTTTTTTGTTCATCTTTATTCATGACATTATTTAGCGATGATATACATATACATTCTAATGTCACATAGTGCCTGATTTTGAAAAAAAAATGGAAATAAATCTGCAGTTTCTAAATAGGTAATTATGATGATCCCGCGTTAGATTTGTTACAGAAATTTGACATTTGCAAATAGTAATGAACTTGCTCTACCTTTCAGATATGAAATATTGCAAATCAGATTATTTCACTAAATTAAAATAACTGTTTGTAAATTCAAACATACAAATAAAAATATGAGTATGTTCCAGTCAAACATTGGGTACGTACTACCTCTTAATATAGCAGAAAGTATAAATTTCACACAATTTTTTTTAACTTTAATTACGCATAACTGATTGATTCTTTTTTTAAATAAATAAATATTTTAAATACTCACAATTTAGTTATTAATACAACAAAAAAAAGTTTCACAAACAACATACTCATGTTTCCGCTATTAGCAAAAAATTGAACTAAAGAAACGAATATTTTTATTTTAAACATCGAATAACTCCTAAAGTTTAAAAGATTAAACATACGTAAATTAGTATTTTATGAAGATCTCAATTAGAGGAATACATAAAGAATTGTCTTTAAATCGGATAAAAATTTAACAAGTTGTATCGTTTTAAAATTTTCACATTCCCGAGGTACCCTACTTTGAGGCACTGTGAGGCAGCCTCCTTTAGAAGTACAGGATCCAATTAAAAAACTACACCCCTGCTAGAGAACGGGGAAATCTTTTAAATTGGAGTTAACTCGCCGATCAAAATCATTAGCAAGGTCTCTAGTTGCTATTCAACGGCTTTTGAGTACCAAATCTTTTTTCAAACCCCTGTTCGTCTTCAAATCGTCCTCGAACTTTTTGGTGGTATTCGTGCCGTTTGCAATCAATCGTCGGGCCTGTTTGTCGAACGCCTCTACAGCAGAAACTCTAACTCGTAAACAAAAATTAATGCAACTTTATTCAACAACAAAATCATACTCTATAAAGACAGCTGAAGTCAATTTTTGAAACGTAACACTAATGGCAGTTATGATGTGAAATATTGCACAAATGTCATAGTAATACCGACTGATCAAACAAATGTTTCTGAAATTCGATATACCCACGTAATTTAAACTGAAAACTAGTCTTACAGTAGCATATGTAACATTAACACAGATAGAGTTCTTTATCACTGAAAATATAATGTTGAAGCCACGGAAAAGATATTGGAGGTGTATTCCACTAGGATAATCCGTCGAAGACTTTCAAGAAATAAAATAATCTATATTTTAGGCACGATTCAGCACGGGAAAGTATTCCAAGTTGTTACATAATAAATATATATTCTATTACATAACGTTCCATACTGATGCTGCTCTGTCAGAAGTAAGGAAATCCATACAAAAAATTTAGTCAGGTGAACTAACTTACATATACCTTCCCCTAATGTATTTTTGCATTATCGCAGAGCGCAAGACAGCTATTACAAATCACTAACTTTTTATCAACAAATACTTTGAATAAACTACAATAAAAGAAATTATAATTACTTTTTAATTATAACTACTATTTATAAAAACTTATTCTCATCCGGTTAAAGATAATTGAGAAATCATTAATTATTATTAAATCGGTTAACATGGAGGATCTGAATCCAGAAATTTAGGAAATACATTATGTAATTTGTATCGGAAATACTAGGAAGTGCATGTTTATCTACTAATTTTTTTATATTTTACCAAACATTGTAACGTACTACTTTCGGTAAGAAAAGAAGATACCGCAGACTTCGAATTACGATGCACAGGAAATATCAAGACGGGCGTGGTAATGCCGTTCATTTTCATTCTATGGTTCCACTTTAGCAAACCAAATTGTATCAAATTTAACTGAAGCTACGACAGTAACTGAAACACCCGTAATTCCACTGTCAGCGTAACTACCGTACCTGGAGCCTGTATCGTTCATGCTGTAGACGCATCAGTATCCCGAAGTTATCGACTCATCCTGATCATCGTACCAGTACAAAAATCCGTTCACTCTGCTGGCCGCTCCTGAAAATAAGAAACCAGCAGTGTAACGTCAAAGTGAACATCGTACGTAGAATGGTTCAAGCTATCAACCTATTCCGAAGTAACTATTTTCTGTCAACGGCAAAATCATTACCGCTGTCGACTCGCCCTAAAGTACCTGTTCCCTAACGTCAAAGTTCACATATTACCACGTTGCTGGGCGCTTCTGAAAGTAAAAAACTGCTGTGCGACGTTGACTTGAACTCCGCACCAGTATTCTAAATTGTCCACGCTGCCGATCTTCCTTGTAAATGTTCTAACTTTAGAAGAAGAGGGTTTCTTATCTGCAGATATATAAGTTAATAAAAAGACATGCTTCGTCTTTGGTGAGTTAATTTGAACTAACAATTTTATTTCTCAACCTCACCCTCAAGAGTGTTGCTTCTTTACATAATTTGCTTAGGCTAGCTTAAATCTATTTATGTGGAAATCACGCCACCCTCTGTCACTGACTCAAACTCCGCATTGCAGCGTCTCACATTACCAGACGTACACTGGTCGACAGAGAATTCTGCCTCACTCAATGCTAAGCAGAGTTGGTCGTGTCATGGTGAATCTGCTGTAACACTGTACGACAGCTAGTGTCGGATAGCCCAGTGTTAATTTATACATCCGACGTTACAGACCCCACAGACCCCGATTTAATCAGACCATTTATCTAGCGGACAGCAAAAGAATCTTGGATTGCCTCGTTCTAAATGCTTAGTTCTGTGGATTAAAGTTTAGATATAATAAAATTACGTCATTATTTGCCCCAATTAGGGGAAATCCACTGTTTAATTTCGTAAAGTTCTGGGGGTACTTGCGAGACTATCTCAGCCTAAGGTAAAACCACTTTATAAAACTTTGATATTATTTTCTATATTTATTGCAAATATTGTACATTTATTATTTATTTCCGAAGCTACTTGTGTAAACATATAAAATAAATTTATTAAACATTCGTAAGGTTATTTGTATAAACATATATTGTATCGGGTGGTTCGGAAAGTTCGTTCGGTTTTTTTTTTGCATTCATTTTCTTTATTGGATCTTTCTTACGAAATTTACAATATGTATTCAAATCTTAATCCTATCTTAAACTAAAGTATCCTGCCATTGCCGGATCTTGTTTTTGGCGAACAGATCTGTTTATCACCGGACCAAGTCTAGCGTGTCCTTTCTTTTTAGCCGTGTATGACCGGGAAAATGATGAAGGTTTTGAGCGAGTGGGTTTGAGTGGGAGGACAACTTCGATACATATGACCTGCTGAATTTTTTCATTTCCTCGGAAATATAAGGAATGTTTAAATCTTTGTG